>CM059290.1:15551630-15789130 GCA_030340665.1 Neosalanx taihuensis | reverse complement strand
CTCTCTGTTTGTTCTCCTGCTTGTTTGTTTGTGTCTGGCAGCTCCTGGTCTGGTGAACAAATTAACCGCCTTTGCTGCGAACCACACGTTTGTAGAGGTTACCTGGTACCTGCCCGAGCGCATCAACGGTCTCATCACCAAGTTTGCGGTGAAAGCCAAGCACGCTGGGCAGACTGTCCGAACACTGGAGCTGAACGCTGAGGACATCATGACTGGGGCTCTACCCCACTGCAATGTATGTCTCTGTCTCCCTTCTCTGTCTTTCTCGCTTTCTTTCTCGCTTTCTTTCTCTCTCTCTCTCTCTCTCTCTCCTCTCTCTCTCTCTCTCTCTCTCTCTCTCTCTCTCTCTCCCTCTATCTCCCTCTATCTCTCTTTCTCTTTCCCTCCCTCCCTCCCTCCCTCCCTCCCTCCCTCCCTCCCTCCCTCCCTCCCTCCCTCCCTCCCTCCCTCCCTCCCTCCCTCCCTCCCTCCCTCCCTCCCTCCCTCCCTCCCTCCCTCTCTCTGGTATGTGAATGCAGTCTGTGCGTGTCCCCCAGGATGCAGCAGATATCCTGTCTCATGGGACCTCCAGTCCTTCAGAGGTGACGGCCTCCTCTCCCCCCATCACCCTGTCGGCGGTGCCCCCCGCCGCCGCCTGGAAGGTCCCCATCTCCGTGGGGGTGGACAAGCTCCGCCCCTACACCGCCTACGTCTTCGAGGTGTCTGCCTTCACCTCCGATGGGGAGGGACAGATTGCCACCACCATGGTCCGCATGCCCGAATCAGGTGCGCGCTGCTGGAATGTTCTAAGATGAGTCATAACATTTGTTGCTACCAAATCACTTTAACACCTGTACATACTCTGTATATTCTGATTATACTGTACATACTTACTGTGCATATTCTGAGTATACTGTTATATTTTGTTGTAATAACAGATTGCAGGGACGTTTCTAGGATTGAAAGAAAGGGGGGGCTTAGCCCCTGGCATTTTCTGCTACGATGCGAGCTAGCCAGTGATTCCCAAAGACGTCAAGTGACCGACATTTAACCGAGAGCATCCGGTTATTTTTCGAAATAAAATATTGTTATTAATTATCGTATTTCTTCGGCGGCCCGATAATAATCCAGAGAATTATTTAGGGCGGCTGAAGAACATTTTAGGGGGGCTTCAGCCCTAACGACGACCCTGACAGATTGTTTTGCACTTCTGGTTGAATGCTAACTGTATTTTGTTACCCTGTACTTGTACCTGTGTAATGACAATAAAGTTGAATCTAATCTAATAAGCATGGGTCTGATTGAAATCCTTGGTCATAACTTGTGTGTGTGTGTGTTCCAGCACCTGAGGACCCTCCTCAAAACCTCTCGGTGTGGAACGTGACATCCAAGTCCGTCTCTCTGTCCTGGGACCCTCCCTCCATCATCACCGGGAGGTTCTCCTATGTCGTCTATCTCTACGGACCCACAGGTGCGCGCTCGCACACACACACAGAAACATACTGTAAGGAAATGAAAACATGTGAGCAGTCCCATCCTGCGTGTTTTCAGGGTTGGTCTTTGAGAACAGCACAGGTGACTTGAGGCTGGTCTACTCTGGACTGACCCCCTACACCAGCTACAGGGTGGAGGTCAAGGCCAGGTCTGCAGGAGAAGTAGGGCCCCAGACCCACAGTGACATACTCACACTCGCTGAAGGTAACAACACACACCCACAGAGCTGTTTCTCTGTCTAACTACCAGGAAACCCCACAAGGTCACTGTCACAAGCCCAACAAAAGATAGGCCTTGTGAGGACATTTTATTTTCGGTTGGAAGTGGTGCAAGAATTTACATTCATTGTCGATGTTTTAAAGTGACATTTAGTATTCAGGTTAGGTTTCTTGATTAGTGTAAGACTTAAGGTTCAGGTTACAGCTTAGGCATTACAGGGTCTGAGTTCCCACCAGGATCGCTGTACTGTGCGTGTATGTTTGTGTGTGTGTGTGCGTGTGTTTGGTGTGTGTGTGTGGTGTAGCCCCCAGTGCAGTGCAGAATCTGACAGCCGTAGCGGAGGACTCGGTGTCTGTGCTTGTGAGCTGGAGGCTGCCTGCCCAGCCCAACGGCCTGATCACCCGCTACAGGCTCCTGGTGCTGTCGGCTGGGACCCTGCTCCAGAACATCACCCTGTACGGACAGCAGGTACAGGATGAGGTCCTGCTCATCTCAGGGAGTTAGGTGGCTGAGCGGCTAGGGCAGGGGTCGGCAACTCTGGTCCTAGGGAGCCACTATCCTGAAGATTTTAGATGTTTCCCTGCTCTAGCACTCCTGATTCTAATGGAGGGTCATTATGAGTCTTCCACAGAGCTTGATAACGATCCTTCATTAGAATCAGGTGTGCTGGAGCAGGGAAACAGCTCAAATCTTCAGAACAGTGGCTCCAGGGTTGCCGAATCCTGGGCTAGGGAGTCAGAGCTAGTAATCAGAATGTATCTGGTTTAAAACCCCGGCTGTGCCAACATGACGTTGTGTCCTTGGGCAAGGCACAAACTACTTGCCTCAGAGGGAATGTCCCTGTACTTGCTGTAAGTCTCTCTGGATAAGAGCGTCTGATAAATGACTATGTAAATGTCATCTCTTTCTAGATGTTCTGTGTTTAAGTCTTCATTTAGATATCCCAAGTGTTCTTGTCAGTGGTGCTTGTTGCGAGGCAGAGTGCACGGTACTGTAGTGATACTGGGCTGGTTCCTCAGGACCCGAACGGGACTGGTCTCTATGGCAACGCGACACCACCTCTAAATGTCTTCAACAACTCTGGACGGCGTAAGAGATCGGCCGACTTCAGCTTGACCTCCTCGCCTCCCGCCTTCACGGTCACCCTCTCCGAGCGTGCGTCCCCGACCAGCATGGCTGTGTCCAGCCTCACCCTCAGCGCTTCAGCCCCAGCTAACAGCCTCACCCCTGACCTCATGGTTACTGCCAGCTTCCTCACCAGCGGCACCAGTCTGGCCAGCATGGCAGCCGAGACTGGGACCAGCCCGAACTCTGCTTTCCCTCCCACCAGAGGCTCTGTGACTTACCCCTTCTCTGTGACTTCAGCACCCAAAGCCACGCCCCCGCCTTGGCTGACCAACCAACCACAGACCAGAGGCATGACCTCATACCCCGTCAGCCCCGGCCAGCCCCGCCTCTCCACTCGCTCCGCCTTCACAGGAAACGCCGACGTGCAGACACACCCCCCCACACAGGCCGCCTCCACGCACACCTCGGGAGGTACCACAGCATTGGCCCTGCTCTGACCTCTGACCTGTCACCTTTCACATCCGACCTCTGACCTGTCACCTTTCACATCCGACCTCTGACCTGTCACCTTTCACATCCGACCTTTGACCTGTCACCTTTCACCTCCGACATCCCACCTCTCGCCACATCTTCCACATTCACCTGCTGTTGCTTTGCTCAGTGATTACATGGGTGTTTTAAGACTGCGCCTCTCTGGTGTTGCATAACCTGTGTGTGTGTGTGTGTGTGTGTGTGTGTGTGTGTGTGTGTGTGTGTGTGTGTGTGTGTGTGTGCGTGTGTGCGTGTGTGTGTGGGTGGTCCAGGTGTGTTGGTGACAGTAAAGCAGGTGAACATGTTGCTGAAGCAGCAGTCGTACCTGGTGACCGGCCTGAGCCCCTTCACTGAGTACACCTTCAGAGTGACTGCTGCTACTGTCATGGGGGACGGCCCTGCCACACACACCACAGAGATGACTCGCGAGCAAGGTGGGAACACACACACGCCAACTCTCTCACACACACACACACACACACACACACACAGGAAGTCACACACATGGAAATGCACTCAAACTTCCACACACAGAATCAGAATCACAGACACGTGCTAATTCTCACATGCACATGCTAACTCTCACACACACACACACACACACTTAGGAGATCATCCAGTGAGCCACATCTTATGTTTGTATCCAATCGGTGGTTGTGTGAGTAAGTGATGTCATGTCCTGTTTTAGTCCCCAGCTCAGTGGTGGGCGTGTCCTACCAGAACATTAGCTCCACCTCCATCCTGGTGCGCTGGTCTCCACCTCAGAGCCCTAATGGACTGATCACACACTACACTGTCTACGGCCTGAGGCTCAACAGCAACCAAGCACTGCAGAGAGTCACTCCCAACACCAGCATACTGCTCACAGGTCAGCATGCATCCACACCTCAGATCCTGAGCTAGCTACGGAGGGTCGGCAACCCTGGTCCAAGGGAGCCACTGTCCTGAAGATTTGAGCTGTTTCCCTGCTCCAGCACCCCTGTATATAATGAAGGGTCGTTATCAAGCTCTGTGGAAGCCTCATAATGACCCTCCATTAGAATCAGGTGTGCTGGAGCAGGGAAACGGCTCAAATCTTCAGGACAGCTTCTCCCTAGGACCAGAGTTGCCGACCCCTGCTGTATTCGGTTATTCTGCAGTCTAACGCTCGATCGCTCTATCACCTGATCCAGCCAGGGTGTGTTGCCAGAATGTAGAGCTCAACACGTTCCCAGTCCCTTCAGATACACCCTCAAACACACACACTCTTGGCTTTTGTGTGTGCGTTTTCCAGGCCTGGAGAAGTACACAGGGTATAAGTTGCGCGTGGCTGCGTCGACGGCGGTGGGAGAGAGCTCTTTGTCCGACAAAGACGACATCTTCGTGGTCACTCCAGAGGACGGTAAGACACACACACACATATACACACCCTCCTCTGCATAGAAACACATGCTTGACTTACACTTGCACCGCCCCCACCCCCACCTCCCTCCTCCTCTCTCGGATACAGAGCCAGACTCCCCCCCTAGGAACCTGACCGTGGTGGAGACCACCCCCTCCACCGCCACCTTGACCTGGTCCCCCCCGGAGAAGGCCAACGGGGTGATCCAACAGTACGAGGTCCTGTACGAGAACCAGTCGTTCTCCGCCTCGCTGAACTCGTCCTCCCCCAGGGTGACCCTGAGCCAGCTGAAGCCGTACTCCTACTACAACGTGTCTGTCCGGGCGTACACACGCCAAGGACACGGGAACCACTCCTCACACCCCCTGCACATGCTGTCAGGGGAGGATGGTGAGTTCACAAACACACACACACACACAAGTTTCCTCTGATACACTTTACTGGGAAAACAGAGATGCCCATTAACATGTGCAACTAGGTCAACACTGTGTAACATTTACATATAGCAGACGCTCCTATCCAGAGTGACTTACAGCAAGTACATTTACATTTATTCATTTAGCAGACGCTCTCATCCAGAGCGACTTACAGCAAGTACAGGGAAATTCTCCCTGAGGCAAGTAGGGTGAAGTGCCTAGCCCGAGGACACAACGTCATGTAGTCACAGCCGGGAATCGAACTCACAACCTTCCGATCATGAGCCCAACGCCTTAACCGCTGAGCCAGCTGACTCCCTCTCCTCTGATATACTTTACTGTGAAAACAAACACTATCATTAACATGTGTAATGAGGTCAACATTGTGTAACACCTGTGTGTGTGTGTGTGTGTTTCTATAACCCCCACCACCCCCACCTCCCCCCAGTTCCAGGCAGTGCTCCGTACGACCTCACCTCCGTATCGGTCAGCCCCAGTGAGGTGAACGTGACCTGGCAGCCACCCCTGATACCCAACGGGGTCATCACACACTACAGCATGCAGCTGTGGAACTCCTCCCACTACCTCAACCTGACCTCCCCCACCAGCCACGCCACCATCACCCACCTGAGGAAGTATGCCCGCTACCGCCTCACCGTGCAGGCGCACACCCACATGGGGCCCGGGAACCAGACCAGCGACCCGCTCAACATCACCACCCTGGAGGATGGTGAGAGGGGGGGGCGATGAGGGGGGAGGTACTGGGGAGGGGAGAGTCTGGGCTCTGGGTTCCTCAGGTTTCAGGTGGCCGGTGGATCTGGTTGACTTCTGGAGAGGAGCTCCTCCTCTGTCTCTATCTCTCCCCCTGCTCTACAGGATCCAGGCCAGGCTGGGGAGATTCAGCCCAGCGCTGAACCCCCTCCAGTAACCTTCTGTCTCTCCAGGTCCTGCTGGACGATGCTGCGTCTCTCTTACAGGGGTTGTCTGCTGTGTTGCATCATCTGAAAACTGGTGCAGTCTTCCTTACCGACACGTCTTTTTCTGTGTGGTGTCACACTATTGGCTGTGTGTTGATGTGTTCCCTCTACCGACCAATAGAAAGTGTTTTTCTCAGTCCCAGACACGCCCCCTCAGTTTCTCCAGGCCAAGAAGTTGTCAGACTACCAGGTAGAGTTGTCGTGGGAACCTCCTTTGGAGGCCAACTCGGATATACTCTACTACCTGGTCAGAATCTGGTAAGAGAAAGCCCCTACCTGCTTGTGAGTGTGTGTGTGTGTGTGTGTGTGTCTGCTGTTTTGGAAATCTGTCTGCCAAAGATCGGTCCTAAACCACGTTGCTTCTGTGAACACTGAGAGCGTTGTGATGCCTCGTGTCAGGAATGAGACGTCAGAACAGTGGCAGAACGTGACAGAGACCGTGGTGGTGATCTCTGTGGACTCCGAGAGCCGCTACAACGCCTCTGTGTCCAGCTGGACCCGGCTGGGGGACGGAGGGGTGATCATCTACATCAGCTTCACCACCACCGACGCAGGTAACATCCTCCCTGGAAAATGATAGGGAACCATTGAAAGTACCGTAAAACCCGGACTATAAAGCGCACCTAAATATAAGCCGCACCACCTAAAATTGAAAAAGCACAACCGCGCAAAGTCGCTTCATTCTCCCGTGCGCTGAAGTCACAATTCACTTATTCATCTTCCTGAGGGCTGAAGAAAAATTCATAGAAAAGCCGCATCTCTGTATTAGCCGCATGGTTCAAAACCTGGGGGAAAAAAGTAGCGGCTTATAGTCCGCATTTTACGGTAGACATTACAATAAAACTTGAATAAAACCCTTCAACTTTGAGACAGAATTGACTCAAATGACTCATACATGCATTTACAGACACACACACCAACGCAGAACCATGAACCCAGTAGGTATCCATGTATCCTGTTCATGGACCTGAGTGTATGGTGACAGCTGTTGCCCCTGTGTGTCGACTCCCCCAGAGCCTTTTGACCCCCCTCAGAATGTGACAGTGGTGAACGTCACTTCCTCTGCTGTCACTGTGCTGTGGAACCCCCCCACTCAGCCAAACGGCATCATCACCCACTACACCATACTCTACATGGACAACAGCACCCTCACACAGCAGGTGAGGATCACTTGGGACTGGACAGTGTGGGAATTATGTTCAGGGGTGATGTAGTGATCCCCCTCACCCTCTCTCTCTCTCTCCCTCTCTCTGTAGAGAGCCCCAGTGTCTGTGTTGGCTCCTGGCCCCCCGGGCTGGCTGTACTCCTACCGCCTGGCTGGCCTGTTGGGGGGCAGTAACTACAGCCTGTGGATGACCTCCAGCACCATGCAAGGGGACGGAGGGGTCAGCAGCGCCCCCCTGACCGTGCTCACTCCTGAGAGCGGTCAGTCACTCATACACACACACACGCACTGAGCACACACACATACTGAGAACACACAGACTGACAAACTAACCTGATCAGTCACTTATACAGGACACATTCCCACACACAAACCCACCTGTTAGACCCAGAAACAAATCGATAGGGAGAAAGGGGGGGGTGGTCTCCGCAGTTTTTTCCCCAAGCTCTTAAAAAAAATCACTTAAAAACTCTGCGATTAAAGGGTTGGCTTTTTTCTTGTTAGTGAAAGGAGATAACTCAGTCAAACTGGCCTTTTCTGTCTTCCTGAGCTCATTGCTACTCAGAGACAACCAGTTTGTATTTCCTTTTACTGAACAGGGGAAAATGTCGTGTGAAATATGTGGTCCCTTAATGGCACAGTTTGCTGTAGTGTTGTGAGAGTGCATTTCTTATTAACTAGAGTCAGTTCTCCTGTAAGTCGCTTTGGATAAAAGCGTCTGCTAAATGAATAAATGTAAATGTAAGTACTGCAGACCTATGTTGTACTTAGAGTCAAAAAAATTTCATCCAATGAATATCAGACAACTGACAAGGACAGATAAGTTAATTTTTTTTCCAAATTGAGGCTGCAATTATTATTTAGCAAATAATCTCGTAGTTTTTTATGTGATTTTTGGGGAAAATGATGTAGACTGCCCCCATGAGCAGCCGACTGTTTAGAACTCTTGTCTCTGTTTCTAACTACTGCCACTGACTGTGTGTCTCTGCCTGTGCTCCAGCCTGACTCAGCCAAGCCCCGGGAGCTCCAGGCCACCCTGCGTCTCATGCCCAGCCAAGCCCAGCAGGGACTCACATCCCTGGGCTCAGACCCGCACACACCACCCACCCCTCTATCCTCCACTCACCCTCTGTAGTGTACAGGAGGAGGGGGCATGGTCAACCTTCTCTTCCCTTTCCCTTCTCTCTTTTGTGGGATGATCCTTGAGTTGGGCAGGCTTAGGGACCAGGGGAGGGGACAAGGTGGATGAACGCAGGAAGTGGATGTGTTCAGGATGAGTATCTGCTCTTGTAAAATGTTCTGATCCAAACGTTCTCAACTTTCTTTTTGAAAAGTGTCCTTCCGCTACTTTTCCCGGTTATGTGTGTACTTATGAATCTGTCCAATGATCTGATGATGATGATGATGATGATGATGAGAATAACAATGACAATGTTTATCATCATTACTGCACAGTTTAATGGCTTGTCTCTCCTCAGTGTGTGTTTGCTCCATGGCTTAATGTCGCTCATTTGCTGTTTACTGCTACATATATAACTCTGTAGTAGCAGTCCTAATGCTGAGTCCTGGAGAGTAACACCCCTCCCCTCCGCCCCCCCAGTCCCCAGCGACCCGGTCCACAACCTGAGCGCCCAGATCTTCAGCTCCACCGCCATCATCGTCAGCTGGGACCCTCCCCAGGAACCCAACGGACGCCCCTTCTACCTGCTCACCCTGCAGGAGGCGGGCCACATCCCCGGCCCCCCCACGGGGTCCAACGCCGGGCCCCCCGCGGTCAACAAGACCATCTCCAAGACGACCACGGACACCGTCTTCCTCTTCACCAAACTGAGGAAGTACTTCCCCTATGTGTTCACGGTTACCCCGGCGACGGGAGCCGGCCCGGCCCTCAATCACACCAGCACGCTGCATCTGAGGACGGATGATGATAGTGAGTCCTCCATCCCGCACACACGCACATGCATACACACACACACACATATGTACACACACACCCACTCAACCCCCCCTAACCCCACCTCCCTCTCTGCTTCCCAGTCCCCAGTTCTGCCCCAGTTCTGGTGTCCAGCAGGAACCTCTCCTTCTCTTCCATCTCTGTGGTGTGGCAGCCTCCCCTGGAGGCCAACGGTGAAATAACCAAGTACCTGGTCACTCTGTCTGGCCCCAACACCAACACCACAGGGTCCGCCACCACCCAGACCCCCGACACCTCCCTCACCCTCACCCAGCTCCAGCCCTACACTCCCTACAACCTCTCCATCACCGCCGTAACCCGCAAAGGCTCAGGCCCTGCGCTCCTGCTGCTGCTGCACACTGACGAAGCAGGTCAGACCCCCCCACCTCTGACCTCTGACCCCCCCCCCCGCCCACTACACCTACCCAAATCCCAAACCTGATCCTGCCTTTTTGTCACCCTCCATATTGTGTGTGTGTGTGTGCTGCAGGACCAATGTCCCCTCCAAGGAATCTGTCCATCTATAACCACACTGCCTACTCTGTGTGGCTCAGCTGGGAGCCCTCACTGGAGCCCAATGGAGTGGTCACACACTACGGCTTCAGGATCTACGAGCTCAACACACACACCGTGTCATATCAGGTACCACACATACACACACACACACACACACACTGGGCCCAGACCAGCAGTTCAACTAGGATTGGATTTCACATGATTGCTTATGCTCTTCTGGTGAAGTGTGATGTGTACCTCTCGTTCCCGCCGATGTCAGAATCAGAATGGGGGTTTATTCGCTATGCAAGATTAACAAACATAGAATTCACTGTGGCAGAAATGAGCAAACATGAATACAATGTAAAATGCAAAATGAATACAATGTAAAATACACTACAGATATGATACAGATAAACAAATGATACAAATAACATGGAAGTACAAATAACAGTGGTGCAAAAATCACAGTAGTGTGTGTGCTGGTGTGTGTGTGTGTGTTTTAGAACTCGTCAGGTCCTTGGACGGTAACCCATCTGGGAGGTTTCAGGCCCCACAGCTCCTATGAGATCAGTGTGTGCAGCTACACCAGAGTGGGCCATGGAGACCAGTTCAGCCTCCCTGTCTCCTTCACCACCAACGAGTCAGGTGACCAGCGACCACACACTAGCCGGACCTCACACCTCACAGACCTCACACACCTCACACAGCTCACACACCTCACACACCTCACACACCTCACACACCTCACACAACTTACACACCTCACACACCTCACACAACTCTCACACCTCACACACCTCACACGCCTCACACAGCTTACACACCTCACAAACATCACACAACTCTCACACCTCACACACCTCACACACCTCACACACCTCACACAGCTTACACACCTCACAAACATCACACAACTCTCACACCTCACACAGCTTACACACCTCACACACCGCACACACCTCAAACACCTCACACGCGTCAAAGCATCCGTGAACACCAGGACGGAAGATATCACTGACCACATTTAGATTTATTTAGTGACGCATTTGTTGATGGTTGTCTGTGGGTTTTCTGCATGTCTGTATTTTCTGTATGTGTGTGTTTTCTACATGTATGTGTTTTCTGTTGTGTGTGTGTGTGTTGTGTGTTTCCCCAGTGTCTGACGCTGTGAGGAACCTCTCGTGCTCCGGGGTGAGCTGGGACTCCGTCGAGCTGAGCTGGGAACCCCCGACCAACCCCAACGGCCAGATCCTCTTCTACCAGATCCAGGTGGACTCCCCCACACACTCCCTCACTCGCCAGGCCCCCGCGCCCCACTACCTCATGAGCGGCCTCCGTCCCGATGGACAGTACACGCTCACCGTGACGGCCGTCAACTCCGCTGGCCCTGGGGAGAAGATCAACTGCACTGCTGACACTCACCCTGAGTCAGGTAGGAGGCAGGTGGCTCAGCGGGTTAAGGCTTTGGCCTTGTGATCGGAAGGTTGTGAGATCGAACCCCGGCTGTGGCTATGTGACGTTGTGTCCTTGGGCAAGGCACTTCACCCTACTTGCCTCAGGGAGAATGTCCCTGTATTTACTGTAAGTTGCTTTGGATAAAAGCTTCTGCTAAATGAGTAAATGTAAACGTAGGAGTCCTGGACATGGGGATGATGGCCTTGCCTCTGTGGGTACTGTGCACACACTGCATCTTGCTACGGCGCTGCAGTTAATGGAGTGTGTGATCCTTCATTACACGCTGCTCTTCCCAGTGCTTGCGTGGGAGCTTGTCTCTGCAGGATACCGCTCCGCTGTGCTCTAAGATGCAGTGTGAACTCCTGTTTTCCTCCTTCTTCATCTCTCCCGGGGTTCCTCCTCTGCAGTTCCAGGCGTCCCTCTGTTCCTCGACGTTTCCGGGGTCACGCCCACGACCGTCACCCTACGCTGGGCTCCGCCCCTCTCTGCTTCGGGCATGCTCACTGAGTACCACGTCACCGTGGAGCTTATTTCCACCGCCTGCCAGTGGGACGAGAGCCCAGGTTCTGGGACACCTGCGGCCCCCGGTGGGGCTCCCGGCTCTGCTCTGGGGCCCGGCTGTGTGGAGTCCAGGGTGGTGGTGCCTGTGAACGGCTCCGCTGGTTCTGGGGAGAACCGGAGCGTGACCCTCCAGTCTCTGTTCAAGTACAGACAGTACCGCTTCAGGGTGGCAGCGCTGACCAACGCTGGGGAGGGGGAAGCCACCGCCTGGAGCTACACACGCACACTGGCTGGAAGTACGCACACACACACACCTGCAGCAGTACAGGCTGTACACAGTTAAACTGGCCCAAAATTCCATCAAAATACACTACTGTGATGTTTGTGATGTCTTTTGTATGTCTTTTTTTCCTCTCTACCTCAGAACCAGACGCCCCGCCTCATGCCCTGGTGGTGACCCCCACGTCTAACAGCCTCCGCATCCAATGGGATGCTCCCACAGTGCTCTCTGGCCCCACCTCCTATCTCGTAGACATCTTTTCAGTGAGTCATTATCGTTCGCACGAGGTTCAGTCCCTGATGTGATTGGGTGTGGTCCTGAAGAAAGGTGATGTGATTGGGTGTGGTCCTGAAGAAAGGTGATGTGATTGGGTGTGATCCTGAAGGAAGTTGATGTGATTGGGTGTGGTCCTGAAGAAAGGTGATGTGATTGGGTGTGGTCCTGAAGAAAGGTGATGTGATTGGGTGTGATCCTGAAGGAAGTTGATGTGATTGGGTGTGGTCCTGAAGGAAGTTGATGTGATTGGGTGTGGTCCTGAAGGAAGTTGATGTGATTGGGTGTGATCCTGAAGGAAGTTGATGTGATTGGGTGTGGTCCTGAAGGAAGTTGATGTGATTGGGTGTGATCCTGAAGAAAGGTGATGTGATTGGGTGTGATCCTGAAGGAAGTTGATGTGATTGGGTGTGGTCCTAAAGGAAGTTGATGTGATTGGGTGTGATCCTGAAGGAAGTTGATGTGATTGGGTGTGATCCTGAAGAAAGGTGATGTGATTGGGTGTGATCCTGAAGGAAGTTGATGTGATTGGGTGTGATCCTGAAGAAAGGTGATGTGATTGGGTGTGGTCCTGAAGAAAGGTGATGTGATTGGGTGTGGTCCTGAAGAAAGGTGATGTGATTGGGTGTGATCCTGAAGAAAGGTGATGTGATTGGGTGTGATCCTGAAGAAAGGTGATGTGATTGGGTGTGGTCTTGTGTCAGTTGGATGGCATAGGGGTGAACCTCTCTCTGGTGCGCGCTCCGGGGGAGATGAGGACCCTGGTGGTGTCGAACCTGACGGCGTTCACCCGCTACTCCGTGACCGTGACCGCCTTCACGGGACTGGTGGTCGACGCTCGGACGGACGGGAAGGCGAGCCCGCCCCTAATCATCCGAACTCTGGAGGAAGGTTAGGAGCAGACGCACCAACACCACACACACACACACACACAGGAGCAGCTTCGAGGTCTGTGAGATTGACAGCAGCATCTCTCAGCTTGTTTTATCTTCGTGAACAAATTCCCATATTGACAATGTTATTCTTCAGAGTCGCTTCTTGAGATTACTTTCTGGAAATACTTTTTACACTCTCGCTCGCTCAGTCTTTCATTACATACCTTCTCTCCTTTTATAACCTTATATGGCTCCTATACTCTCTTCTACCTCCCTCCCTCTCGCTCTCTCTCCCTCATCTCCTTTTCTCTTTTTCTCCCTCCCTCCGTCCTCCCAGAGCCCAGAGACCCCCCCACAAACGTGACTCTGCTGGTAATTCCAGAGGAAGTGACACGTGTGCTGGTGAACTTTGCTCCCCCTGAGGAACCCAATGGGAACATCAGCTCCTACACAGCCCTGGTGTACCGTGAGGGTCAGCTGCACATGACCCTCAACGACCTGGCAGTGGTTTACCACAAGAACCACACTCTGACTGCGGTCATATACGGGCTGAAGGGGGGACTCAACTACAGCATACGGGTGAGGGGTGCACACACACACGAACGCAAACACACGGTCACACTCAGACGCTCACAAGCGCACACCCATGCATACAGGCAAACAGGGCATTCATGTACGGGAACACGCTCACCACGAACACGCACGTGTGCATGCGTTGGGACACACATCTCTACGCTGACTCACTACACTGTCCTCTTTGGACCTCACAGAGTTCTCAGTCCAGCTACTTCCACGCTCCTCTCCTCTCCTTCAGCAATGTCCTCTGTCATTACCGTCAGTGCCTTCCTTACCTCCCCTCCCCTTCTCCTCCCTCTCTCTCTTTCTATCTCCCTTGCTCGCTCTCTCCCTCTTCCTATGTCTCTCTCTCCCCCACTCCCTCTCCCTCTATCTCTTCCCCTCCCTGTCTCCAGATAGCAGCAGTGAATGGAGCTGGCTTAAGCCCCCCCAGCCCAGAGGTGGAAATCACCACAGGGATCAAAGGTAGAGCGAGGCCCTGTGCAGGCCGTGTCATGCGGCCATACTCCCTCCAAGATGACCTGACACTGCTCACACAGCCTGGCCTTCTGCTGGCCCAGGGAGCCATGCTTACTCATTCATGTGTGGCATCATCATATCTGATCTGATAAAGAACATGCCTCTGTGTGTGTGTGTGTGTGTGTGTGTTTGTGTGTGTGTGTGTGTGTGTGTGTGTGTGTAAGCCCCTGCCAAGCCCAACAAGAGACCGCAGGCAATGGTGGACCGTTCTGGAGTTGCCATAGTAACCTCCAGGAGTATAAGCATCATCATGCCCCACTGTTACTATAGCGATGACAATGGGCCAATCAGTAGAATCCAAGTCATTGTGGCAGAGTCAGGTGGTACGTTGTCATACCTGTTTGTTGATGTCAGTCATTTCACATTACTGTGTCTGATGACATCATACTCAAAGATGCACACACAAAATTAGAGATGGTCTGAAACAAATAGATGTTATAATCAAGCAAAGTGGTAAAAGAGATTTGAACCGGCAACCCTCTTGTGATTGGTTGGCATCTGGCCTATCTGTGCTCCGTCTCAGTGATGGACAGCAGGAATCTGACCAACTGGCAGAACGCCTTCCTCCATCGTCCCGCCCCCTACCTGACGGACTCGGGCTTCCTGAACCCTCCGTGTGTCAGGGGTGCACGGCTAGACAGGAGCGTGATGGTACGGGACGGGGGCGAGCGTCTTCCAGACGGGGGCGAGCGTCTTCCAGACGGGGGCGAGCGTCTTCCAGACGGGGGCGAGCGTCTTCCAGACGGGGGCGAGCGTCTTCCAGACGTGTACGTGATCGGTGAGGACGACCACTGTCTGGCCGAGGAGAGGACAGACGTGCTGTGCAATGGACCCCTCAAACCCAACACTGTCTATGTGTGAGTACGCACACACACACTCATACACACACAGCTAGTCCATTCAGATGTTATTAGAGCTGCCTCTAAGATGTGTTGTGTGTTTGTGTGTAGATTTAAATTCCGGGCCACTAACATCAATGGGCAGTACACTGACTCTGACTTCTCTGACCATGTGAGAACAGCAGGTAAACACGCCTCTTTGAACCTCACAGACTTCCTAAAGACAGAAGCTCGCTAAGTAAAGAGACGCAAAGAGAAATGGACAAACTGTGTTTTCTCTCTCTCGCACACAGTGGATGGCTTGTTGACCCGAGATGAGCAGATCATTCTGGGCGTCCTCCTGTCCTTCTTCCTGGCTGTGCTCCTCATCATCATCATCTACACCTCCGTCAGGTAGGAGCTCCCCTCAGCCGCACGCGTCCCCGCCGCGCCTGGCCGCCCTCAAGGGTTCTGACTGATGGAACGTGTTGCGTTCCTATTCCCGTGCCAGGATTCGCCAGCGCCAGAAGGAGGGCGGGACTTACTCTCCCAGGGAGGCGGAGATTATTGAGACCAAGTTTAAACTGGACCAGCTGATCGCTGTGGCAGACCTGGAACTCAAGGAAGAGAAGCTCCACCGGTCAGTGTGTGAGCGCGTTGGGTGTGTGTGTGTCTGTGCGTGCGGCTAATCCTCTGCCAAGCCCAACATTTAGACCACAGGCACCGGTGAACCGTTTTGGATTTGCCCCAGTCATGCACTGCCACTTTACTAATACGCTCACATACTGTGACGATTCCATCTCACACTGGCAAACAGCACTTCCACAGTGCTGCTGTCATGTGACGGCCTTCTGGCGGTGCTTGTGAACCCGCAGGAAGCTACGCTGGCTTCCTAACGCTGCCCTCACTTCTCCCTCACGCTCTCTCTCCAGGTACTCATCTTTCTTCTTTAGACGGAAGGAGATATTTGTCATCCAGTAAGTTTGGGAGCTAGTGTGTGTTGTAGTCTTGCCTTGTGTTCGTGTATGTGGGGGTTCAGCTGTAGTCAACGTAGTCCCTTCATCCATTTCTGCCAGGAGTTACCCATCATTAGGCAGGATGGGTGTTCCTCACTATCATAGACGTGTGGTTTGGTTCATCTTTCGTTGCTGTGCCGTTGTAGCTGTGTGTGGATGTTAGGCTGCTCAGAGAAGGTGTGGGTCAGTGTCTCTGGCAGTAGTGTTGGTTGAGGTGAAGTGAACTATAAGCATCCTTCTCTGCTCTTGCTAACTGCCTCTACTAACCAGGCTAGCCAGAGTTTCTACCTCTACTTAGAGTCTGTTACTGCTGTGTCACTGCCTCCCATGACTCTAGTTGTGTCGGTTAGCTGTGTTTGGGTTTGCTGTGGTTGTCAGTTGGGTCTGTTAGCGGTGCTGTGTTTGTTAGTTGTGTTTGCTGTGTTTGTTAACTGTACTTGTTAGCTGTGTCTGTTTGCTGTGTCTGTTAGCGGTGCTTGTTAGCTGTGTTTGGTAGTTGTGTTTGCTGTGTTTGTTAACGGTACTTGTTAGCTGTGTCTGTTTGCTGTGTCTGTTAGCGGTGCTTGTTAGCTGTGTTTGGTAGTTGTGTCTCAGTCTCACTCTGTAATTGTAGTCTGGTTTTTACCCTCCTCTCACTGAACTCTGTTCCAGGCTTCTCAGTTACAGGAAGTCCCTCAAGTAAGTTATCCCCTGCTAATGTGTGCACTGAGTGCTGCTTAGTGGTTACTGGTGTCATGACATATCAGATCACTCTCTCTCTCTCTCTCTCTCTCTCTCTCTCTCTCTCTCTCTCTCTCTCTCTCTCTCTCTCAGACCGATCAATAAGAAGTCTTTCCTGCAGCATGTGGAAGACCTGTGTGCCAACGACAATTCCAAGTTCCAGGAGGAATTTGCTGTACGTAGTATTTCAAACAGTGTGTGATCACATACTGGACAGTAGGTTACTGTACATAGAACGTATACAGTAAAATACCTGCTGCTAGATTTGGTGTGTGTGTGTGTGTGTGTGTGTGTGTGTACGTGTTTAGGAGCTTCCCAAGCTGCTGCAGGACTTGGCCACCTCCGATGCAGACCTGCCCTGGAACAGGTCCAAGAATCGCTTCACCAACATCAAGCCATGTAGGTGAACCAAGCTAAGACTGCTGCTTAATGCTGTCTCCTTCTGTGTGGGGTTTAGTTAGGCCCAGAACACACACACACACACAAACACAAGCTCTCTCTCTCTCTCTGTTGGATCCCCAGACAACAACAACCGTGTGAAGCTGCTGTCAGAGCCAGGCATGCCCGGGTCTGACTACATTAACGCCAGCTTCATCTCTGTGAGTTTCCCTGGCAGCTTAGCAGTGTAGCAGTGGATCAGACACTTGTGTGTGATTTTTGGCTCCCACACCTTCACCTTTCACCTCACTGCTTTCTCTCTCTCTCTCTCTCTCTCTCTCTCTCTCTCTCTCTCTCCCTCCCTCCCCCTCTCTCTCTCTCTCTCTCTCTCTCTCCCCCTCTCTCTCTCTCTCTCTCCCCCTCTCTCCCTCCCTCCCTCCCTGTGCAGGGCTATCTGTGCCCTAATGAGTTCATAGCTACCCAGGGTCCTCTGCCTGGCACAGTGGCAGACTTCTGGAGGATGATTTGGGAAACGAGGACTCGCACCATCGCCATGCTGACACAGTGTTACGAGAAGGGCAGGGTAAGACTTCCATCCGGGCCTGGTGGAGGAGGAGCGCCATCTGAAGACAGCTCCATCAGATCAAAAGTGTCTGTGTGTATGTGTGTGTGTATGTGTGTGTGTGTGTTCAGATCCGGTGTCACCAGTACTGGCCGGAGGACAACAAGCCAGTGACAGTGTTCGGCGACATCATCATTACCAAGCTGACCGAGGACGTCTACCCAGACTGGACTGTCAGAGCGCTCAAAGTTGAAAGGGTGACTCACACACTCACACACACACGCGCAAATGCACACACTCTTATAAACTAGAAACCTATCTCCTAACCTATCTGTGTGTGTGTGTGTGTGTGTGTGTGTGTGTGTGTATGTGTGTGTGTGTGTGTGTAGTATGGGGACTACATGGTGGTCCATCATTTCAACTACACGTCCTGGCCTGAGCATGGGGTCCCTGAGTCCAGCAGCACCCTCATCCAGTTTGTTAAAGCCATTCGAGCCAACAGGCACGACAACACCACCATGGTGGTCCACTGCAGGTAGGACTGGACTGGAGGTGCTGGAATCAGATCTGTGCTGGTACTGTGCTACCATGACCTGAACGTGTGTGTGTGTGTTGTGCGCAGTGCTGGTGTGGGCAGGACAGGTGTGTTCATCGCTCTCGACCACCTCATTCAGCACATCAGCGATCACGACTTCGTGGACGTGTACGGACTTGTGGCTGAGCTGCGCAGAGAGAGGATGTGCATGGTGCAGAATCTGGTGAGAGGCTGCCGCCTAACCACACACACACACACACACGCTGGTCTCACACTGAATGCCGGGCCTTTCTCACCTGTCCTTCACACAAGTCAAACACCCTTTGGTGTTTTTTCAGCTGTACAACACTGTATATTCTGCAAGAGCAATACTTGTGTAATTGTTATTGTACATAATCATTTATCCCAGCCTCTACCTCCCTTGTTGTGGATTCCCTTACCAATTTTGCCCCCACCCCTTTATCCCTGTGTGCACTATTCTAATCTTTTACCTCACACCCTTACCCCGGTGTGCTGTTGCGAGACTGTGTGCTATTGCTGCTAAGGAGTTTCCCCCTAGGGGATTAATAAAGTATTCTGAATCTGAATGGAATAGTTCTGATGCATGTTTGTTCACAGGCACAGTACATGTTTCTGCACCAAAGCACCTTGGACCTCCTGAGCAGTAAAGGGAACAGTCAGTCCATTTGGTTCGTCAACTACTCTGCTCTGGAGAAGATGGACTCTCTGGATGCTATGGAAGGTAAGCAAACACACACACACACACACACACACACAAAGGCTGACAAAGCAAACACACGTGAATCTCAGCCCATGAGCGCAGTCAAACGCACACATTCACACCAACGCACACCTTTACACTAACAAGCAACCGAGCGTGCGCACAAGCGCTCACCTTCCCTCGTTCCTGGCGTTGCAGGTGACATTGAGCTGGAATGGGAGGAGACCACCATGTAACCAGCCACATGTTTACACCTGATGTCTGATGAAGACACACAAGTCACTGAGTCATAGGGCCAAAACAGACCCTCAAATAGACCTCTCCAGAGAGGGAGAGAGGGAGGGAGGGAGGGGGAGAGACCAGGTAGGAAAGGGAGGATAGTGGGAGAGATTGAGAAGAGACGGAGGGAGAGACCGGGAGGAAGGGAAAAAAATGTGAGACAGAGGAGAAGAAGAGAGATGAGACCAGAAACCCCAGAGTAGTTCTAGAAGAATCTAAACAACTGCTTCTCTGCAACCGCCCACACACAAGCCCCCCACCAGCGGAAACACAAACAGACACAGAGAGAGGGGAGACGGACACAATCATTTGAGGTGAATGGATGCATACAGGTATCTTGCACTAGTCATTTCAATATGTGTTAATGTTTGGTTATTATATTTTGTCAAATAAGTTATTCAGCCAAATAGTGTTTTTGTGTTGGTTTGTTCTGATATTGTCAGGGTGTTTGAAGTATTCCTGTCAGAGTGTACAGTATATCTGTTTTGATCAAGAACTCAAATCCTGTATTCTATACTGTATTGCTGTATTACTACATAGCTATGATCTTCCTCTGCCTCCTCTCCATGCAAGTTACACACACACACAGAGTCAAGACAGCAGTAAAAACTACTTTATTCTTTCATTCTCTTCTAACAGAAAACGTTATAAATACTGTATTCCATAGGTAAACTCTCATCTTATAAATATTCTTTATAAACACTTTGTGATGGTGCACAGGTTACTGGTAGTGCTTTACAGTAAAGGTGGGAGAGACTGGAATCATTTCCATGACAACCATCCATAGGGGAGGGGGGATAGGAGAGAAAGGGGGAGGTGGAAAAAAATGACCCATCAACTGAACATGCCCTGAACAATGATGCAGTTCAAATCTCAGATTCCTGCAAATCATGCTGTGGAATACTGTAGCAAATAAAACTCAGACTTAATAGACAAACTTAATTGGATTGATCACACTTAAATCAATATATTTTTTAAAGATAACTCACATATGGGGGATTTTATATTTCTTTTGGCAGCGTTGATACATGTGTGTGTATGTGTTTGTCAATTGGTGTGTGAGTAGGTCTGTTTTTGCTGTGTCATTTCATGTACAGCATAGCCCTTTACACACCATTAAAGAGCATCATTGACATCACTACCATGTCATACCTGTAATATGATCAAATGAATGATTGTGAGTTACAGTGGTAACAAAACCGCAATATATCAAATCTGCCTCCTTTACATCTGTCATGGTAACAGGGTACACATCAAATACATATCTGTATAGCTCTTTTCTCTATTTAAACTAGATATTCTCTGTACAACTACATACATGTAGATACACACACTGGCACTCCAGTAACTGTAGATATTCATACTAAACCACCGGAACAAGAAACAATAAACTGTGGTGCAAAAACATACAAAAATAAAACATTGGCGTTAAATCCTGGGTCAGCCCCAGAGTCTGTGCTAAATTCACTGGCTCAAAATATGCTGATAATATTGTACTGGGGATTGTATTGAAATTATTCATAGATAAATAAAAATACCTCTGGCATTGCAACATTCAGTGTTGTAATAAATAACATGTTATCTAGCAATGTTTGTATGGTCTGTGAGTGTGATCCCTCTGTGACATGCAGGCGTGTACAGAACATAGCAGGTGACTGGAAGAGACTCAGAGAGACTTGCAGAGGTGAGATTAAGTTACCCTGTATGGAACTAGATTGTACAACATTAATCCCCAGAAGTGCTCTCCCAGACCCAGATTAAGCCTAATCCTAGAATGAGAAGTGTATTCAATGGGAATCCTTTATTCACAGTAATTAGTTCCGAATTGACCAAGAAAAAAAAAACCCTATTAATGTACTGTAACAGTTCAGAACTGAATCAAATCAGCCCTTTACAATGCTCTGTTAGTGTGCTAAATATACAATGGCTTAATGCTCTAAAGTCATGGAGAATGGACAGAGGATAGATCTGTGGTAATGAGGAGCACGTTTATCCTGAGCTCTTAAGCACTATTCTACAGGGATTCAGAGTATCAGCTGGAACCATCGCATCAACTCACACACGAACACCTCCATTCCGCACTTGAAAATCCACTCACACGTTAGAATAGGAAGAAAAAAGAAAAAAAAAAGCAATCCGGATTGCCATGGGCAGATGTCAAGGTCACACTGCTCAGTGTTTGGACTCATGAGAGATGGTGCTGGGGTTTAGCCACGCAGAGGGGGGTGGCAGTCCTTCAGGCTCAGTGACAGTAACAGGCCAATGTCTTTTTCCCGGATGCTGTCTCCGATCTAACCATCTCCCGCCTTCGGAAGCAGCCCTGTGGAAATCTGTCTGGCAGCTTTCTGCAGTCATCAACACACATCACAGTCACGCTGCGTGTCAAACCAACAAGGTTCTGAGGTGCGTAAACCGGGTGGGAGTCACGAGGTCTCGCTTACGAGTTCATGTGAGAGACAAAACTGACAAGACGATGGAATCAATCTAAGAATGTGCTCAGATGCGAGATTAGAAAATCTGTCTTTACAAATGTCTTGAAAACGACTCGATATTCAAAAATACTGATTATGTGATTAGACTTAGGTCTGAATTCTCTATATTCTTTTTTAAAATTCCTCATCTCCATTTTCTTCTCAACCAACCAACATTCTTTATTTAAGTCCCTTGCCCTCTTATGCAATATACACATAGTTGCATGTGCTGTAGTATTATAGGAGACTCCTGTGTGGACCACAGGAAGTTGTTTGTTGAAACTGGGAATTGTAGTTTTGTCAGACAATACTCCGGGAGCCGCTGGAATTCCTCCTCCTTACTGGGTAGGGCAGGGTGTGGTGGAGGGCTACAGGAGAGTCGGGGGGGCAGAACTGGTGGGGGTGGTTATAAGGGGGAGGAGGCGGGGGCAGGGGGGGCTGGGGGCCGTCCCCCTCCCTGACGTGCACGGGCGTGGACATAGCTGATTGGATTAAACGGTGGGAGGCGGGGTTCTGGCTAAGGAAAGCCTCCATTCGTCCCCGCCCGCTCTGGTCCACGACGATGACCTTGACAATCTGCTGGCATTGAATGAGTGTCTCTGGCCGAAGCTCCCCTGGCTGGCCGGGGCTGTGCAGGGCTGGGGGAGCGGCCAGGGCCAGAGCGGTGGACTCAATGCTGGGCTGGCTCAGCTGGTAGGTCTGCAGCCTGTTGTGAATTGACACCTAGTTTAGGAACAGTCAGAGAACGCATGAAGAGTTACCAGCCTGAACGCAGCCTCTACGCAGCCCTCTGGTGGGTTACACACACGAGCATGCAGCCATGCAGGGAGGAGGGCATGCAGACGCACACACCCACGCCAGCCCAGATTTATACCTAGACGGAAAGAGGTTTCAGAGTCCTTGGAGAGGAGTGTGTGTGTGTGAGTGAGTGAGTGTGTTGGCACAGTTCAAGGCAGAGTGAGTGTGCGAGTAGGGGAAATGACAGTGAGGGTGGGGCGTAGTCCTGACACAGCTATATGCAACAAAAATAGGAGACGGGGGGGGGGGGGGGGGGAGGAGGGGGAGACAGGGGGGAGAGACAGGGGGGAGGAGGGGGGGATAGGGGGGAGGAGGGGGGGACCGGGGAGAAGGGGGGGGACCGGGGAGGAGGAATGCTATCTTTACTCTGGGTATTTGGAGGAAAGAAGCCGGATTGTACTGACAAACAAAGACACACAAACACGTACACGCGCACACACACACACGCACTGGATACAGCGCCAAGCTTCAGACTGGCGGCGGAGATGGTTCTAGAAAACCGTTGGGGCTCTGGGTTATCTTGGCGAGCAGGGGAAACGGTCTGATGAGTTAGCGATACGCTAAAAGTGGCCGATGATGATGATGTAGTAATGAGGACGCCGCTAGCTGGAAGCTGGAAGCAGTTAGCTGAAGGCTAACAGTGACTGATGGAGGGTAGCCCTAGCAGTCAATAAAGCACCCTCCAGCCAACACCAGGCAGTCTCAGAGCCACTTCTGGACCATTTCCCCCCAGCAGAAACCTAATAGAGAGGATAATCCAATATGGGCTGTCACTGCCTGAGTACATAGTTTATTTCAGATTTCTGACAAAGAGAGGCGCGTGAAGCAGGCGCTCCTCCCCAGATCAAAGCGCAGGCCTGTCAGGAACATTTATGCACACACTCAACACACACACCCACAGAACACACACTTACCTGAGTGAGTGTGTGTCACTCACCTCCACTGTGTTGTTGTTGCCTGTCTTCTCGTAGGTGTCCTGCTGACCTGAAAAGAGAGAGTCAAGACTGAGGGAATGTCTCTCTGTCTCAGCGAATCTGTCTGTCTGTCTCTCTCTCTCTGTCTCAGTATCTCTCTCCTGGTCTCACTAACTCTCTCTCTCTTCCTTCCCCCTGGCTCCGGGTTGTGGGGGGTGGGGGGGTGGGGGGGGGTGAGAGGGTGAGGGGGTGTGAGGAGGGGCGGGGGTACCTGAGGGAGAGCCGTGTCCTGTGTGTGTGTCCAGCTGGCTGCCGTTGGTGTGTGAGGAGTGTGGCTGGATGCCCTGCTGTCTCTCCAGCTCCCCTGTGCCACAGAAACAGAACCCCCCCTAAAGGTCGCGACCTCTATCCTCTGTCTCCTGTCTCCTCCCCTGTGCACTTCAGGTATGCGTGGGCATGTGCATTGTGTTTCCGTATGTGTGTGTGTGTGTGTGTGTGTGTGTGTGTGTGTGTGTGTGTGTGTGTGCCTGCGTCCCTCCTCACATTGGATGTGGATCTGCTCCATCTCGTTGACCTCAGTGATGGACTCCCTGAGCTCCTCAGCGAACTTCCTCAGTTCCTCTCCGCTGGAGGAGCAGAAACTGACCAGCTGCTTCTTCTCTGAGGTGAAGGGGCTCAGCATGGTGATGCCGTGAGCGTAGCCTGGAGGAGGGCCACACACACACACACACACACACACAAGCAAACACACACAAACACACACACACACTGTTAGTCTCCCCAGTCGGAGGAGGAGAAACCACCCCCCCAGAAGTGATGTCATACATAAGTGATGTCATCCGTTCAAGATACAGGAAGAGAGTCTGAAGTTCCGCGTGTCTTACATTCATTGGAGAACAGATGGAACTGCATGCCCAGTAGACCCATGGCTTTGCAGAACGTGTAGGACGCAGATGTTTTCTTCTTAGGACACACCTTGAGGATCTATACACACACACACACACACACACAGTGAGTCAGTCAGTTGGGAGGCTTGTAGCTCTGGAGAGCTGGTGCGGAGGATGAGGAGGCTCACCAGAAGGAGGTCGTTGAAGAGGAAAACCTCTCGCTGGTGAGACGACAGCTTCTGTTTCTGAGGCTTGTTGACGTCAGACACTTCAAACAGACGACAGCAACACACCAGGCGCCTGTGAGGCACAGACAGGATCTACGGAGCCAGGAGGAGGGGAGAGAGAGGGCACAGAACCAGAGAGATGGGAGGGGGGGGAGAGTGAAAGGGAGGAGAGAGATAGAGGGAGAAGGGGGAGAGACAGAAACAAACGTATAAAGAGAGAGACAGGGCAGAAAGAAAAACAAAACAGCACAAACATATTAGGACAATAAAAGAGAGAGCACAGAAAGGAATATAGACGTGTAAATGTCCAAATATTTCACCAGTGCTGGTGGGAAGAAAGAAAAACACGTACGAAACACATTGACCACACACACACACACACACAGATACACTAATACTCACAGTCTTCATCCCGAGGATGGACTGCTCCACACGGCTAACGTAGGTCACATGATCCTCATTGGAGCGGAGCTCTCTCTGCTGGATCCTCTCATAGATCCCAGAAACCATCTCTCTGGGAATATCAGCTCCATCATCCACTCCTGAGGACACACACACTCAGTAAATACAACTGAACCCAAACGATAGATAGCACACAAACACACACCGTCAGTGAAGTCTACACCAGAATGTACACTCAATTTGTAAAAGCCCCCGGAGCACAGCCCCAGGGTGGCAGTCTTCAGTTCCACCACTAGAGGGCATGTGTGTCGTCTTTCACCCTGAGAAGGCTTCACCCAAGCAAGATAGATAGACACCAGCGGGTCTAAGATCTAACAATGTAGCCTTCACCTTCAGGAAAAAACTGGCTCATACATTGAGCTGCCTGTCCATCAGGACCAGAGCTAGCAGGGGCATTAGTCTTAGCTCTGTCAGAGTAATCTCTCCCTGAAACTCCATTAAGTCCCCCTCAGACAGCTGTCACTCAAATGGGGAGATGATGTGAAGGTCCACAATGATGAGGAATCCTCCTGCCATCAGACCCTTTTAGAAACACTGATCTCCAACCAGATGGTCTCTCTCGCTCTCTCTCTCTCTCGCTCTCTGTCGCGCTCTCTCGCGCTCTCTCTCTCCCTTTCTCTCTCTCTCTCTCCCTCTCTCTCTCTCTCTTTCTTTGATTGTGCATCTTTTGATTGATGGCAGGTCGGGTCTCACTTTGGTCTCTCTCACTCTCCCTCGCTCCCTCTCTCTCTCTCCCTCGCTCTCTCTCTCCCTCTCTCTCCCTCGCTCTCTCTCTTCCCTCTCTCTCTCTCTCTCTCTCTCTCTGATTGTGCGTTAGTCTGGTCTTATCTGATGGCAGGTCGGGTCTCACTCTGGTCTCTCTGGTCTCCATCTTACCGACTTCTCTCTGATCTGCTGGGACTGTGATGTGATTTGCTGCCAAAAATACCCCTGCTGGTTCTTACCCTGGGCTCTGAAATAGGCTCGCCATAAATGTTGAAACACGACTGTGGCTCATTATATTGTCTCTAGTTTGATGTCGATATCGGAGCTAGTCTCTGAAAGGCGCGCACGGCGTTCTGTTGGACCGGCTTCGTGCTTCCTCTCTTCTTTGGGATATTTTAGAAGAAGAAAAAAAACCTCTAACAACCTCATGTAGAAGCAAATACAATGTACCGGATCTTTCCAAAGACCTCTGGAAAAACAAGTCTCCCTATTTGTCTATCTAAATAATTGTTTGAACGTTAGCGAGCACTTTTAACCCAGGCAACAGAGTAGAATTGAACCCTTCAACCTCCTGATTGATATGCGGTGAAATACTCTAATCGCTGAGCTGTACCCGGCCTCCGTCCAGCCCCTGGCTCCCAAACCCAGCCCCAGACTGACCTCGCAGGTTGCGGATGAAGTCGTCCAGGCCCATCTTGCGTTGGGGTTTGATGTTGGGGGAGTACATGTCGGTGTTGAGCAGAACCACAGCGAAGGCCAAGATGAAGATGGTGTCTGGGTTGTGGAACTGCTGCACCACATCCGGGTTACACATGCAGTACCTCTGGCTGCTCGGGGACAGGAAGACAAGGGGGGGGGGGGGGGGGGGGGGGGGGGGGCATCATCAGAAAACAAACACAGAACAACATGTCCGCCAGGGCCCGGGTTCAGGAGAGGCAGCACTCTACTGGCAGGGACCTTTTCTGCTTCATCACCGCCTGCAGATATAACCACTTCTCCTCCCTCCCTCTCCCCCCCTCCCCCCCCCTCTCTCTCGCTTGACTCCACTCCACTCTGTCGTGCACCCTTTCAGAGGCGCTCCTGTTAGTGGCAGGCTTTTAGCTCCCCTGTGTGCCTGGATGGAGGCGGCTTGCGTTGCCCTGATGTAAAACCTGTGTGACGACCGCTCGTCTTTCTTCACGCTCGGTGAGCAAGCGGATGTCCTGGCTGGTGTCTGAGTCCAAGTCTGGGGTTGGAAGACAGGGACAGCGTGTTGTTTTTCGGATAAGGGCAACGTCGACTGTCACTGACTCGGCTTAAACGCTGCGAGGTTCCTCCTCCGGTACGGAGCAGCCGCACACACACACTTCAGAGAGTTCAGCTTGATGTACGTCTGCTGCAGACACATCAAAGCCTCACACGGGGGGACGAGCTGTGTACCCAGGGTGTTGGCGTGCTTCTATTGGAATGTGTGTGTGTGGGTGTGTATGTGTGACTGCTTTTCCGGAGCGTGCGTCTGTGTGTTTGCGTGCTTACGTAACCGTAGTTATTTCTACACTTGCTACAATTCTCTTATCTTCATATCTGCATTTGAAATGTACATGCCAGCTGGCAGAGGATTCCACCCGCCTGTGACAGCCGAGTCACACTTCTAACAGATGACATAACACCTGTTACATAATAGATCTGAATTCCAAGACTGCATCTACCCTTTAAGTCAGCTCCACGCCAGAACATAATTGGCTCTACCTTCTAATGAGGACTGTGATTCATTGATGGAGCCGTGCTCATTGTTCTGACTGGTTGTCATCGTAGAGAGTTTCATGAACGTGAAGCGCGTTCATCTGACCGCCCTGTCTTTGGGAACGCTTGGTTGCCGCGCTGCGTGGGGGCGTTGGAGGGGACAGTGGGAGGAGGGGAGGGAGGGAGGTGTAAGGAGGGACGTGAAGGCTCACCTGAAGGCTTCGATCAGCCTCTCCACCTTCTGGGCCTCCCCCTGCACTCGGACGTGAGCCTGGAACTTCCGCAGGGCCTCGTCCAGCTCCATCCCTGAGAAGTCCATCTCATCCACCACGCAGCTGGACAGAGCGGGAGAGAGACATAGAGAGGAGAGAGAGAGAGATAGGCCATTACTTCAGATTTGTGTCTTGGTATTGTCATTGCTGCAGACAAGTGTCTTGAAGACCACTTTGAGCGAGCGAGCGAGCGAGTGAGTGAGAGAGCTGTGCGTGAACGATGGGTGTGTAATTGCTCCTGGCATTTTTCTTATTCCAGTCATACTTTCATTTGGGAAGCAATGACCTGGAAGACGGTCACAAACACACAAGAAGCGATTGAGAGAGAGGATGGAGACGATGGAAGGAGAGAGAGAGAGACACAAAGAGAGAGCAAATAGATTTTGCACAAAGGTTTGCGGAGGTAAAGAAGGAGGGAGATGAGATGGGAGAAAACTTCAGAAAGCTGTGGCATACAAGGATAATGACAGTATGAGTGTGAGAGAGAGCAAGAGAGAGAGAGAGAGTGAGAGGGTGGGGGAGAGCGGGATATAAAAGCCAGAGAGAGAAAGAGAAGAACAGGGGGGATGAGACAGCACTGAGGACAGAATTGGTGTGTCTGCTTAGAGCACTGACCTATTTCTACAATGTTCTGTTCTACCTCCGCAACAAACAGCAAACATCCTCTATGCTGGATCCGCCAGCAGAGTGTGGGCTGCAACTGTGTGTGTGTGTGTGTTTGTGTGTGTGTGAGAGAGAGAGAGAGAGAGACAGAGACAGAGAGAGAGAGAGAGAGCGAGAGAGAGAGCCCGTATGTGTGTGTGCCCGGCCTTATGCGATGTGCGAGTAATTACATGGGTGTATAGGTGTGTCTGCTCGTCTGGACTGAAGTGAGTTTTCCAGGATGATGAGGTATGTGCTCATGCGTGCGTGAAGTGTGAGGAGAGAACGCTCACTCAAGCACGTCTCTGTTGAAGAGCAGCTTGCTGTTCCCCAGGAACTCTCCAATCATCTGCCGGCTCAGGCCCTTCCTCTGCAACAGGAAGTGAGCGATGCCGATGGCCGTGTCTGGGACGAAGCCGCGCGTGATCAGGAAGTGGATCCCCCGCTCAGGGTTCCTTAAATAGAGATACACAGCATGGGATGAACACACTGTATGTGGGCCGATTTGCACGTCAGATGCGTGTATAGATGTGTTTATGTAATGATGCGAGTTCATAACGCTTAAATCTGTTCCAAAGGGCACACCAGTCATATGTGCTCTAAATAGTCATACAATAGTCTTTTGAACTCTTAGTAACCTCTTTCCTCTCTTTATTCCGAATACATGTAAGTCAAGCAAGAAGAGAGAACTAGCTTGAAGCTTGTGTGTAGTGTGTGTGTGTGTGCGTCTGACAGTGTGTGTGTGTGTGTATGTGTCTGTGTGGGTGCACTCACACATTGAAGAGGTTGAGTCCTATGCGGTAGAGGCGTTTGCGGTGTGTGTCGGTAGAGAGGGTGGGGGAGCGGCAGGAGGCTGGGTCTTGGCAGCGGTCCCTGGGCAGGGAGAGGACCAGGGCCTGGAGAGCGTCGGGGATGGGGCCCCCAGAGACCTGCTGGGTCTGGGGGTACTGGTACTGCTGGTACTGGGTGTAGGACTGGATTGGCTGCTGGTTGGTCTGGGTGGAGGCGGGTACCTCAGCGACGCTCTCTTGTCCCAATCCACCCTGATCCGTCATGGCAGAACCCCTCCTAGAACCCAGGTCCCCCATCTCTAACTCCTCGCTGGGGGGCGGGGCCGGGAAATCCACGTCAGTCCCCTGGTCCTCGGATTGGCTCGCCGCTCTCCTGACCCCGCCTTTGTCCAACGAGGCCTGCCTGCTCCCCATTCCCCCGACCGTGTTGCCTAGCGTGGTGGTGGTGGTGGAGGTGGTTGCCGTGGAGATGGTGTAGTTGTTGGTGTCGATGTGCACGGTGACGTCCCTGAAGGCCATGAGCAGAGAGCTGGCACTGCGGGGCATGCAGGCCGACTGGGCAGCTGCCCGGAACGCCCCCGGATCCATCAACAGCCCCGCCTTCTCGCTGCTGTCCGCCAAGCTCCACCCACGAAGAGCCTCGTCAATGGACTGGGCCAGGGAGTGCAGCTGCAAACACAGGAAGAAGGGAATCAATAACAGTGGCAATAATCCAATCAGTGGCCAGATAGAAGTGCTAGGTTAGCCTATGCTAACTGCAATGGGAATCTGTATGCTGATGCTAAGGTAGAAATCCTAATTTGGGGTGGGGGTTGTTGAGGTACCTGATCGGAGAAGCAGTCTTCCAGCTGTGTGAGTGAGGGTCCCAGGGCTGGACCCGGGGTAGGGGCAGCAGGGGCAGCGGTGGAGGCAGGGGAGGGGGGCAGAGAGGTGGTGCGGGATGGGGGTGGTGGGGGAGTTCTGGGCCGCAGGGTTCCCCCTGCCGGGCTGCCTGGCTCCCGGAGGGTGTGAGGAGTGTAGCTGTGTCTCTGCCCCGGGTTCTGGTTCCGGGTGGGGTTGGGGCGGCGCAGGGAGATTCGGCGCGGGAGCCGGCTCTCGGATAGAGAGTTCCGGATCTTCTGGAAGTTCTTGCTGAGCTGATACTGGCGGAACGCCGTCTGGATGCGGCAAGCGGCGCGCCGCGACACGAAATGGCCTCCATAGCGCTGCTCAAGCTCCTCGATCTGCAGGCGGAGGAGTTTAGGGAAGGAGAGGAGAGGGTGGTTGGCAAGACTGATTACTTCGGAGGACAAAAAAAAAGAAGATTGGCTTTGGCTGCCTCTGTTTTTCCAGCCATATTTAAGACAGCTCCTGCGTCCCAGAGGAGACGTTGTCTCCTGCAGACAAGCCTGGGCAGGGTGGCTGGAGGCTGGCTGGAGGAGGGAGCAGCCAGCCAGGATGGTAAACACCACAGAAGGCCATTGTGAAGCTGCTCTCAAGCCTGACAGGCACAGTTGGCTTTGAAATCATACATCTTTCAGATGCTTCCCTTATTCATTTATTCACCCATCAACTCCCCTCCCCCCCCCCCCCCCCCCCAGCCCCAGAGAGCGCTGAGGAGTGGGAGGGAGGGAGGGAGGGAGCGAAGAAGAGGAAGACACACCCCACCCACATGTACACACACACACACACACAGAGCAGCTACATAGTCCCTTCAGCGGTTTGCCGTAAGAGATAAAGACGTCTCTAGCAGCCAGCAGCGGTTATTAGCTGTTGCTATGACAACCCATCATCCACCATGTTCCTGTCGCCGTAGCGATGGAAACGCTGGTGTTCTTATTTTTTTCCGTCAACCCGCGCCAAAAATAGATCTGAATACGAGTGTATTTGACAGAAAGCATGCTACAGTTGTGGGACATACTGAGAGTGGTGCACACACGCATGTTCTGACCACGCACATGCTGTGTATCTGACTCACAAACACGTGAGGCGTACCACACGATTACACTCACAGCACCTCCATGGCTTCCTCCCAACACGCAAACACAGCCACACACACACAACCACACACAGCCACACACCTGCTTGTTCTTGTTCTCCAGGGCGATTTCATAGTCACTGGGTCCTTCTCGCCTGGGCCCTCCTTCCGCTGCCTCCACTTCCTGTCCGCTGGAGGAAGTTCCGTCCTCCAGCCTCAGCAACTTCCCACTGCTTGGGAAACAACAATGTTTAGAACAAGACCCAACCAATACCTCTGGATTCTGACCAATAAGATGACAAGAGACAGAAGGGCCTCATTTCTGTTCTGAGTGATGGGGTGTGTATTATAGGACTGGTGTGGATGTATCATCGCATTCTTCATATCAAACCTCCCTCCTTTCTATCCTTGCAATCTTATCTACATAGTTTACCTGGTTGAAGTGTGCTTTTTCTACCTAGAAGTCATCTGAGGTGAGTAATGTCACCCAGCAGCGGGGGGAGGGTGATGACACAACCCAGTCAAGAGTGAGCAGATTGGCTCAACCGCAATCTGGAGTTTCCCCCTTTTTGTCTGAGAGACCTCAGGTACATTTACATATACACTTTTATCCAAGTACAGGGACATTCCACCTGAGGCAAGTAGGGTGAAGTGCCTTGCCCAAGGACACAACGTCACAGCCAGGAATTGAACTCACAACCTTCCGATCACGAGCCCAACGCCTTAACCCGCTGAGCCACCTGACTCCCAGGTAAGCCAACCACGAAACAAGTGTGAACACAGAAAGCCTGCTCATGTTTAAGTCATCTCCCTAAAGTTCTTCCTGTGTTTCTGCTGTGTTAGCAACTGCTGACTGTCCTAAACCAGAGAAGAGGAAGGAGGAGGAGGTGCGGCTGGAGGAGCCATCATTAATATCCTCACAAAGGGAAACTGTGTGCTTGCGTGAGTGTGTGTACATTCGTTTGCTCACTGGAGGGTGTCGAAAGTCTATTTAAAACACGGCCACATCCCAGCCCTGCATTAGAATCCATTAGAGTACATTAGAATATGTTAGGGGATTGAAAAGGAGAGAGCAATAGATAGATGGAGAAAGAGATAGAGATGAGAAAGAGAGAGTGAAATAAACAGATCTGAGCCGCCATGGCTTCTTAATGACTCTGCTGCCACCCACACACACATACACAAAACATACATGTAAAAAGCATACATAAACACAGACACAGAAAAAGCAATGTGTATGCTGATGATGTCATGAAGAATTTAAAACTAACCATCTGTCAACTCATATCATACGTGAGCCCCACCGATATGAACAGCCAAGGGGGTGAACACACAGAAATACAGACACGCATACACACACACACACACACATACATACACAGTGGGAGAAGAGAGATGACAGGTTAATAGATGCAAGCTCACATGGAGAATATGAAACAGCTGTAAGGATTAGTGGTTGGGCTTTAGGATTCCCAAGCAGAATAGCTAAATTAACACATTGAAACTGACAAGAGCACAGAATTTCAATATGTTGATTACAGTAAACCAAAATAAAAAAGTATTTTAAATATTATACATTGAATATATCCGATGGATTTAACATGTTAGGTAATCTGTCAAGACTGCAATTTGAGGAGAAAAAAAAATCATACAATTTGGGAGGGAATATATTTTTTTCATAAGGTGCAAATATGGATAATAGATGGATTAATGTGATGAAATAACACCACACAGAGAGCCAGCAGGCACACACACACACATACACACACACAGCCACACACAGCCAGTCAGGGTGATGCTGTGTTATTACTGCCCAGCCTCTAGACAGCCATTCAGCAGGAAGGTGACAGTGAAATACCCTGAATCAGAGAATCAAAGATGTTGAGGGATCCTTGTGTGTGTCCATGACTCACTGGACTAGGAGGATACACAGACCAATTATATTACTGATCTGTGCACGCAACAATATAAAATGGCAAACGCACAGACACCTCAGTTCAGACAGACCGCTGCCCACACTCACTAGAAACAGTTGATGGAGCCTTGGGAAACACAGACCTCCGCTTTTTGGTTACTATGGCAGTGTGCGTCACATGCGTTCATTGGTGAGTTGCCATGGTAGCATGTTTGTTGCCTACGGGTTGGCTCTGTGGGTATGGCTGCTCGACCCTGGGTTTGCAGAGCTAAGGAAGAAAGGTCTGGAACCTTCTATTCGGACGCCGCTCAGTCATTCGAAGTTGTGGATGAATATGGGTGTCTGTCACATTGATGTTTTCTTGGCGAGCCTCTTTTAAAATGGTGTTATATATTACATTATATCCTTAGTGTTGCTCATGGCACCGCTTTTTTGTGCATGGTTCACATTTTGAGTTGGTGTGTGTTTGTGTGTGTGTGTGTGTGTGTGTGTGTGTCTTCTGCCCTAAAGCTAATGAGGGTATGGGTTTATCACGCTGCATTAACTGTGACATGCAATAGGGCAGAGTAAGGTACTTACTGTAGGTACTAGCCACAGGCCAATCATTCGCACTCACACACACAACTTTAATGAAAAAATATGAGGACAAGAAGAAGGCTTGTTTCTAAGGTATTTACACATTTTCGCATGCACATAAATGCTCTCTCTCACACACACACACACACACACACACACAACAAACAGGCACACAACAGCACAATGATTGTGAGCCATTATACAAGCCTGCTGTGCGGATAATTGCACTTGAGGGTAGAGAGAGAGGGAGAGAGAGTTACAAAGAGAGAGAGAGAGTGTGAAAGAGAGTGAAAGAGAGAGAGGGATAGAGAGAGAGAGAGCGAGAGGGATATAACATGGAAATGGACAGATGGGACACAATGGAGAGGGTTTACTTGGGGTGGTATTGCCGGGGAAAATGGGTTAGATAAAGGGTCTGTCTATCAGTGCAGATGGAGTCAGAGGAAGGCCGCAACCTTACCTGGAGGAACCAATAGGATCAGCCTCTGGGGCCTCGGGGGCGGGACAGCAAAACTGATGCAGCACTGTCTGACTCCTGTAAAAAAGAAGGGAAGAGGGGGGGAGGGGCCATGCAAGGAAAGGTGCCATGGACAAATATTAAAGTGGGAGGACGGAAGAGCAGAGGACAGAAATATTCTCACGATATGTTGAAGTGACGTGGCGGCAATTATGGACAAACCCTCAGAAAACGAGGATCTGCGAGGGCAAAGACGTTCATTAGCTTGTTCCCGATGGATCGATCAGATTCTGTCACTTCACAAGCCAAGTTCTCCCAGCCTGCCGCATCTATCCACATTAGCCGGGGACGCTGGACACGTGTGTTTCTGTGTGTGTTTCTATATAAACGAGCAGTGTTTTGTTCACACCGATGGCTAAAACAGCAGAAATTGTTTCAGCCATCAGCAAGGGAAAAAAAATCACTGTTCCTTTGGTGGCATTTATAGAAACAGACAGATGGTAATTCACTATGCCTCTCATTCGAACTCCCTCTTCCCCCGCCTATGACTAACACACACATACAAAATCTGACCATGAGCTCACTCACAAACTGAGCATAATCACACAGAGAACACATTATCGTGTGTAATGGACACATAGTCAATGGATGCGATACAAAGCCAAGCCTGTCTTAAGTGCTTTGGCTACCATTCAGTTCCAATCAGTGGCTGGAGAGCCCATCTTGAGGCAGGCTCGGGCTGGCCCTCAGCAGGCAGAGGCAGAAAGCCTCATGACCTGCAGGGATGGGTGTGACCTGAGCCCCGTCGAGTGCCAAGACCCATGTCAGGCCTGGACAGAGAGGCAAAGAGAATACAGAGACGGAGAGACCAGGAGAGAGAGAGAGAGCGAGAGAGAGACAGAGAGAGACAGAGAGAGACAGAGAGAGAGAGAGAGAAAGAGAGAGGAAGAGGGAGAGGAAGAGAGAGAGAAAGATAGAGGAAGAGGGAACGAGAGACAGAGAGCAGGTACACATTTCAGAACTACACACGCCCCCCTGCTGTCTGCATGTGTTCATTCTGCCTGTCTTTCTCTGCTGTTTGTCTCTTTTCCTCTCCCTCGTTCTTGTTGTCTTTCCCGACCTCTCGTTCTCTCTCCCATCCTCTCTTTTTCTCCCTCTTTCATGTTCCGTCCATCCTCAGCCCCCTATCGCCCCTTCCTCCAACTCCTTTGGGCCGTATCAAAGCCAAGAGGACTTGGCATGGATCTCTCCCGCGTTCGATGTCTTTCGCTCTTTCTCTCTCTTCATCTCTCTCTGTCTCTCTTCATCCGTCTCCACACATTCTATCTCTGCCCCCCTCCCTCTCTCTTTCTCTATCTGACAAATCCCTCCATCCTCCGTCTCTCTGCCTCTCCTGAGACAGAGGCTGATTACAGTTCGCTCCACGGACTAAGTGGGGCAGATACGTGGCTCAGCTGGAGCGAGGAGGGGAGGGGATTCTCTCTTTCCCATAAGCAGATCCACGTGCATCCCCCTACCCCCCACCACCACCACCACCACCAGAACACACACACGAATACACAAGTCTGACGTACACAGTGTGCTATGACACAGCCATTTGTCCACCCTGTCTCCACTCTAAAAAGCAACCGGAACTGAATTCCATCGCTGACAACCGTACACACGCACAGTCCACAACGTGCGCACACACACACCTTGCGCAGACACACACAAATACTCGACTGCTGTCATCAGGGTCCCAGATATTGATCCTCACAGGAGAACCCATTCAATGTCCTCACAATCACAAAGCCCAAACCCAACGTTTCTCTAGTTTTTTTTTTAAGTCTGCGAAACCAACTTTGCGCTGCAGTGGTGGTGCAGTCTGGCATTCAATGAAACTCAATGAAGTGTCTCCAACAAGGTTAGGCAGGCGAGCACCAGCCCCATTTGCTCCCCTTACAGCCCTCAGGGGCGAGAGGGGTGCAAGGAGTGACTCGCAGTCTGGAAGAAAAGCACCAACGGTCTCTCTTCCAGTTCCCCTTCCCTCTCCCTACCCTCCTCTCCTTCCCCTCTCCTCCTCGCCGCGGTGGGGGGAGGAGTCCCAAGGAGACCAATCAGGACTCCAGCTGGGATAGCACTCATGATCAGAGCATTGCACACAAGCAGGCACACACACACACACACACACCGCCCCCTCCACCAAAGCACACCATGGAAAGAGAGAAATACCCAGCTGTATGTGTGTGAGTGTGTGTGTGTGTGTGTGTGTGTGAGAGGGAGAGCGAGAGAGTGTGTGTGTGTGTGTGTGTGTGTGTGTGTGTGTGTGTGTGTGTGTGTGTGTGTGTGTGTGTGTGTGTGTGTGTGTGTGTGTGTGTGGGTGTGTGTGGGTGTGGGTGTGGGTGTGTGTGTGTGTGCACGTGCGTGCCTCAGTTCATGTGACATGCCATGCAGCACATCAGAAACCTCTTGAGGTTTATTTTTGGGGTGAGAGAATCAGCACCCTGGACAGCTCTGGAGAAGTCAGAGGTTTTACTGAAACCAAGTGTCAGTCTGGTTCTACCCCACATGCCTTTGGCAGTATACCATAGTCTTACAACTGCTTGTTATGTAATGGAATGCTCTAGTTTCTAGTTCAAATAATCCGCTGCTGTTGCAAATACAATGGCGTGCACATTCTTCTCAGAAAGGGACTTGGCAGCACTGGTTGACACACACACACACACACACACACACACGCACACACACACACACACACACAAACGCAGCCTACTGTCAAAAAAAGACAAAAACTCACTCTGATTTTCGGGCCAGGGTCAGCGATCGGCAGAGGGTGGTGGGGGTCAGGGGGACCAAGGAGCGGCAGCTCGGGCTGGCCGTGCCGTCCTCCTCTGTTCCGGGGTCGGCCTCCCCCGGTGAAGCGGTCTGTGGATGGGCTGGAACCAGCTGCATGTCCCCAGGGTCAGCAGGCTGGAGCGGTGCGGACCGCGGCTGATGGGCCGAGGCACACTGAGGCTGGGGCGGGTCACGGTCAGGCGGGGGCCCGGGTGCGGTGGGGGGCTGGGGGTCTGGGTGGTAATGATGGTGCTGATAGCCGGGGTCGGGGGGGTGATGATGATGATGAAGCTGCTGTCCTCTCACATCGCGCAGGTGTCTGTTCTCCCCCAGCAGCTCGTCCACTCGGCGGTCCAGCTCGTCGATGCGGGATCGCTGAGTCTGGATCAGACTCTGCTGGTTCTGGACGATGGTGGTGAGCTCGCGCAGGTACAGGATCGCTTGCACCGGGTTCTCCAGCAGGCTCGATCCCGCCATGCCCGTACAGAGGTAGGAACGGAGGGGGAGAGAGAGTGGATGACAGAGGGAGAGAGAGAGAATGAGAGATGATGCCTGCAGACAGAGAGCTGCCGAGCTGATCCGGTAAAGAAGGAGAGAGCAGGATTCAGTCCTGATATGCGAAGAGCACACGGCCAGGATCCGGTGTGTCTCTCTCTCTCCCGCCTCGCAGCCTCCCGATCCACCGAAAAACGGTCCTACCGGATCTCGTGCCTCTCTCTCTCCCGCTTACGGTGCGCGCGAGCGAGATGCGCTACTCCTGTGTGGAAGAGGAGAGATTCCAATCCAGATGTGACCAGGAAGGGGGGGGGGGGGGGGGGGGGCAAAGGGGGGAGGGGGGGCGGAGGCTGGCAACAGCGAATCGCAGTCATTACACTCGCACAGACTGACAGGAGCACGTATAACCCTGAGCCTATGCTACTTGCACTTCTGTGTTATTTGTATCATATTTGTAGTGTATTTTTTTTTTACATTGTGTTCGTTTTTATTTGTATTATTATGTCATGTATATGTTATATGTTTGCTCTTCTCTGCCACAGTGAATTCTATGTTTGTAAATCTTGCATAGCGATTAAACCTTATTCTGATTCTCTCTCCCTGTTTCTCTTTCTCCCTTTCTGTATACGTGAAGGCTTGAGGGATAAAGAGCAGCTGAAGCACCCAGTCCATGTTAAATCATTAATAAATGACATGTCATTCTGTCAGCTGGTCCCTCTCTCAAGGTCGATCCAGCATCCCATTTTTCCTGTAAAGAAAAAAACACATTGTCTGTTCGAAGGTTGATTGTTTTTCTTGTTTTACTGTGTAAGGTTGTAGATATGTTTAATTTCTGTTTATTGAGTCTTTTTTTGGGCCTTTTCTACTTTCATTCTGTACTGCTGCTGTAATAAGTAAATGTCCCCGTTGTGGGATGAATAAAGTATATCTAATCTAACATAGGGTATGGGGGATGCAGCCTAAATAAGTGAGCATTTTTTCCCAAGGATAATTTCTTGAAATAAATTAATAATTATTTATAGTGTTTGCTTGGCTATATATAATTAATTATGCATTACAAAATATGTCTATGGGTGAAACAATCATTTTAAATAAATAATAAAACGTTCAGAACTTGTCAAATCTTTTTGGGGTGGTTTTGGGGTGTTTTGGTTTTCTTTTGGGGGTGTTTTGTTTCTTTAAAGGGTCACGTGGTAGGGCCATGCGGAAGTGAGTGGCTGGTTTGAGAGGAGCTGCAGCGCAGCAACAGCAGAGGACTAAAACATAACTGTTAACGATCAGGTAAGATCTTCCATCTAGATTAGTTTGCTGTCATATTTATTCACTCCTTCTGACCGCTGCTACTAAAATGCGATGATGATTTTTTTTTTGGGGGGGGGGGCGACAACTTGCTTAGTTCCTGTCCCGGGAGTTGTTATTGTTGTGATTTGTGTTTCATGATAACAGATATCTGTGAGTCTTAAGAAGCAGATGTGTCATTTAAACAGTTAGATATGTTTTTATATCTAGATATAGTTTGATCCTCTTGATTTTCAACCTCTATTCTGTAGCTAGACAGCTTATTCATTTAAGAACCGGTCGCCAGTGATCATGTGACAGCTGTCTTAAGACTGGAGGGGAGGAGGAGGTGGAAGCTGGAAAGGGGAACAACTTAACTTCTTTCCCCCTTAACTAAGAGTAGAAGATGGGTCCAGTCTGGGTAACAACGATCCCTCACAGCGTTACAGTACATGAGGATGTGTCCGGGTGTGTGTCTGGGTGTGTGTCTGGGTGTGTGTCCGGGTGTGTGTCTGGGTGTGTGTCTGGGTGTGTGTCCGGGTGTGTGTCTGGGTGTGTGTCCGGGTGTGTGTCTGGGTGTGGGTCCGGGTGTGTGTCTGGGTGTGTGTCCGGGTGTGTGTCTGGGTGTGTGTCCGGGTGTGTGTCCGGGTGTGTGTCTGGGTGTGTGTCCGGGTGTTCGTCTGGGTGTGTGTCTGGGTGTGTGTGTTGTGCAGGATGACCCAGAAGCTTTGCCTGGAGGGCCAAGTGTATTCGGTGCCCCTCATTCAGCCGGACCTGAGGAGAGAGGAGGCGGTCCACCAGATTGCTGATGCCCTTTTCTACTTAGACACCATATCCACAGACATCTTTAACAGGTAGTCCACCAACCAGCTCTGGATCACACACACAGGCAGGGCACAGGTGGGAGTCAGCTGGCTTAGCGGGTTAAGGCGTTGGCCTCATGATCGGAAGGTTGTGAGTTCGATTCCCGGCTGTGGCTATATGATGTTGTGTCCTTTGGCAAGGCACTTCACCCTACTTGCCTCAGGGAGAATGTCCCTGTAGTTGCTGTAAGTCACTCTTAATAAGAGCGTCTGCTACATGACTTAATGTAAATGTACCCAGCTGTATAAACGGATGCCTCATGTTAGATTGCTGTTTTTGCACATTGAATGATGAATGCTAGGGCTATTACAAGGTATTTCCTAGCCGTGCACACATACGTAGAAGATAATGCGTTAGGAGTAGAGCCTGATACAGTTGTACACCCTTTCCTTTCTCTCCGTGTCTCAGGGTGTCTGAGAGTGTGGAGAAAAACCGGCGTCAGCTACGGACGGTCACAGACCGGATCAGACTGGCCCAGGCTCGAGTTGATAAAATCAAAGGCAGCAAAAAGGCCACTAAGGTAACAAGGCTGTGACTGTGGCTTCACTGGGAGATCGACCAACATGGTATCATTTCTGTAATGTTAAGAGTTTACAAGATAAGTCTGTGTAACAGTCGCATTGGATAAAAGCGTCTGCTAAATGAGTACATGTAAATGTGTGTCAAATCAGAATTTCAGTATGTTCACGCCATTTTTCAGGAATAAGCATGGTCTGTCCTGGTATGATGTTCTTATAGGATGCAGTGTTAGCCAGGGGATGGTTTAGCTGTACTGTAGGATGATCTGCGCTCATTGTAACCAAGCAACCTGCTGTCTAGGTGTTCTCCAGTGCCAAATACCCCGCTCCAGAGCGTCTCCATGACTACACCTCGATCTTCAGCGGAGCCACAGACCCCTCCTCCCAATCACGGCCTCGCTACAGAATCCAGAACAAACTCCGGCCCCTCGACGACAAGGCGTTGCAGGTGAGGGGCACGAGCGGTAAACAGTAATTTCCCTTATCTGTTCCAGCCAAGGATGAGATGGGGGAATTGGAGCTGGAGGGCAGTCAGGCAGGCAGCCAGGCATGCAGGCAGCAGGCAGAAAGCAGGCAGGCTGTAGAGGACGCAGCTCCCCCTCCAGGGCACCAGCTTGAATTAAAGCTCCTAGCCTGGTGAATGTGTTTGGCTTCACATTGTTAGTTTCACACCATAATGTTGCCTTTGCTTTGTGTGTCCTTGTGCGTTTTTATCCAGTGTACGTGTGTGTGTGTTTGTGTGTGTGGACGTGCGTCTGCACGAGCCTTCAGGCGTTGAATTATTCACGAGGAACCCCTCTGAATGTTATTTTCCTTGTCTCCTAAACACACAGGGACAGGGAGTATTTGCTAGTGTGTCTGCTGGCGTTTCTCCCTGACTCAAGGATCCATTATTTAGGGAAACCTCCCTTAGTGTTTACCAGCCTTGCCCCGCTGACTAGAGTTCACTTAGGAAGCAGCAGAATGCGCTATTCATGTGCGATGTCCTGTGACACACATGTAAATCCCCTATCTTGGATTCTCTCTCTCTCTCTCTCTTTCTCTCTCTCTCTCTCTCTCTCTCTCTCTCTCTCTCTCTCTCTCTTTCTCTCTGTCTCTCGCTCTCTCTCTCTCTGTCTCTGTCTCTCTCTGTCTCTCGCTCTCTCTCTCTCTGTCTCTTTCTCTCTCTTTGTCTTTCTCTTTGTCTTTCTCTCTCTCCCCCCTTCTCTCGCTCCCCCAGGAGAAGCTGTTGTACTTCCCAGTGTGTGTGAGCAGCAAGAAGCGATCGGAGGATGAGACAGAGGAGGGCCTGGGCGGTCTGCCCAGAAACATCTCGTCTGTCAGCTCCCTGCTTCTGTTCAACACCACAGAGAACCTGTGAGTCCCACAGCAAAGAAAACACACACACACACACACCCCCCCACACACACACAAGCTTGATGGAGGTGTTTGTTGTTTTGTGTGTGCAGCTACAAGAAGTATGTGTTTCTGGACCCCTTGGCTGGGGCGGTGACGAAGACACACAACGCTCTGGAGACGGAGAAAGAGGAGAAGCCGTTTGACGCTCCGCTGTCGATCACCAAGAGGGAGCAGCTGGAGAGACAGGTACACCCATGTCATCATCCATGAGAGGGGGAACAAACCCCTCCCTCTCTTCATCTCTCCCCCTCCCTGGTGTGTGTTGAAGCCCCTCTGCGCTCCTCTGACCCCTGCAGACAGCCGAGAATTACTTCTACGTCCCCGACCTGGGCCAGGTCCCGGAGATAGACGTGCCCTCCTACCTGCCTGACCTGCCGGGCATCGCTGATGACCTGTCGTACAGTGCTGACCTGGGGCCAGGGTTCGCTCCCTCGGGGCCCACACACAACATCCCTGAGCTGCCCTCCTTCACCGTGGACACAGAGAGCAATGGACCGGGTACGCCTTACACACACAACCACAAACCCACGCGCACACTAAGACACACACTCCCTTCCGTCCCTCGCAGAGGAGATAAAAACAGACAGTATGCCTCTCACCCACACACACACACACACACACACTCCCTGCCCTTCCTCACAGAGGAGATGTGAGACAGTACGCCTCTCACCCACCCACACACACACTCACACACATTAAGGTAAATCACAGAACGTTGCAGCCATTTAACAGATTGGTCCGACCTTGGACTAAATAATGATTCTGCATGCGTGTGTGTGTCGTTTCAGTCTCGCACTTCCAGGCTGCCGTTCCACCACCCCCGCCGCCCCCTCCCCCTCCTCCCCCGCCCGAGCCCGTCCTCCCGCCAGCCACCCCCGCCGGGGCCCCTCCGCCCCCTCCTCCGCCCCCTCCGCCGCCCCCCCCGCCCGCAGACAGCCCTGCAGGCGCCAGGCAGGATCAGAGCGCAGGTACGGCGGACGCTCAGACGCACTGCAGCGAAACACGAGGCGGGTCGCAGAGGGTTCGGTCTAACACCACCCCCCTCTCTCTCCTCCCCAGGCCCCGCGTCAGGGGCTCCCAGCGAGGTGGCCAAGCCGTCGGATGGACGGGCCAGTCTGCTGGAGTCCATACGCAACGCTGGCGGCATCGGCAACGCCAAGCTGAGGAACGTCAAGGAGCGCAAGATGGAGAAGAAGAAACAGAAGGAACAGGAGCAAGGTAGAGCAGGGGGGGAGGAGGGGGGGGAGGTGGAGGAGGAGAGAGGATAAGGGGAGAGAGGAGGAAGGGAGAGGAGGAGGGGATTTTTTCTGGGTTTCCTGAACAGGAAATATCTTTTCACTCCAGCAGGCCATGCGTAGGCCTGTTTGCCTCCTGGTTCATTAACCTGATAGCGTGTGTGTGTGTGTGTTTGTTTATGTGTCTGTTTGTATGCATGAATGTGCCCTTCAAAGCCACACTAACCACAGGGTTATCACTGATCCACTTCTTGGCAGGATGACCTTTATGTATTCTAAATGCCACCTTCATTAAAATGCTGATTTCATGACAGCGCTTCCAGTCTGGTCTGAAACTACCTGACCTTTGCCATGGCCCTGAACCCTGTTTCCTGTCTGGTTCACTGACCAGGTCACACCTTCACATCCAACTGTGTGTGTGTGTGTGTGTGTGTGTGTGTGAGAGTGAGAGAGAGGGGAAAGCAGGGCTGTGTTCTAACCCTTTCTTCTCTTTCTTTCTTTCCTTCTCAGTCGTCGGGGCGGCAGCCAGCGGAGGGGACTTCATGTCTGATCTCTTCAACAAATTAGCAATGCGCAGGAAAGGTAGGTGTAGGTGATGGTGGTGTAGGTGGAGGTGATGGTGGTGTAGGTGGAGGTGATGGTGGTGTAGGTGGAGGTGATGGTGGTGTAGGTGGAGGTGATGGTGGTGGAGGTGATGGTGGTGTAGGTGATGGTGGTGGAGGTGATGGTGGTGGAGGTGATGGTGGGGTTGAACCCAACATCCTGACTAGATGCTGGCCAGCAGGCTGACTGTGACCTCCTCCTCCAGGGATCTCTGGGAAGGGGCCGGCTGGCGGAGACTCCAGCGAAGCTCCAGCCAGTTCAGGCAGCGCGTTCGCCAGGATGTCTGATGTCATCCCTCCCCTCCCCGCCCCTGGGCCAACCGCCGAGGACGAGGACGACTGGGAGGCGTAACCGTCAAGAGCCGACGGAACTCGGAGCGCCGCTAGCTCGCCACCAATCCCGGGAGAGAGTTTGGACGGGCAAGGCTGTTCTGTGGAGCCGCAGGATCAGCGGGAGATGATTGGATGACGCTCCTGCCTTGTGTCGTCAGGTTCTAGAACCATCTAACTGGAGAAAGACCTGTGGCTGTACCAGCAGTGGAGATACAGTACACCTCTTCCCCCTCCCTCCTCTCCAGATCTACCAGGGTCTAGTCTCCCTCTACTGGCCAGCTGTAAAACTCATCAGAAACACAAGCATCTGGAAAGATCTACGGGAGAATCAACAAGGACAGGTGCCGCCTTTTTGCAAAGAAACCCTATAGAACAAGTTTATTGTATAGTTGAGCAGATTAACAAATGAAACATACATTTTAATTCCGTCACCATCTTTATATTATATAAATGTGATTGTGGATGTACAAATGCCTTATTTTTGCCATAATCAGCATTGAGTGAATAAATACATGTTTATTATAAAGTATCTTAAAAACCTACGATGCACAATTAAACATTGTAACACTAAAGCAGTATAACATGGCAAGAATGTCAATAAATGCTTTTTGACTCGGTTTAACATGTTGGCCGAAGTCCGACTACAAAATATTAGCTGATATTAGTTTAGGTAATCGGCTGTCCCAATAAGAACTATCTCTAGGTCTGTCTGACGTGCTGATAGGCTGGGACCAAGCCCCTGGAGACGGGCATGGGCCAATGAGGTGCAACAGTTTCCTCCGGAGTCAGACCTCGTACAGGAAATGTTTGATCTCGGCAGCGCTTCACCTTCACCCACCATCATCGTCATCATTAGCCTCTCCTTAAGACTGCTGCTGCTTCTTCTCTGTGAAGAACTGAGGATGACGGAGAGATGAAAGAACACGCTGTTAGAAGCGGGGCCATCATTCAAGGTCACCACCCAAAGTAAGAACGACAGTAAGGGTAGACTAATTATAATTGTACATAGAAACCCCCTCCCCCACCCCCAATTAGCCTCCGAGAAGGTTCTGGAACTGAGCCTCTTGTTGCTCGCTCGCTCACCCGTCTCAGCGAGGCGATGGCGGGGCCGAAGCTGGCGTGCGTGCGCGTCTGAGCGCTGATCCAGCCGGGGAGTTTGGCGAGGGTCGCCGGGCGAGAGTAGCGGCGGTCACACAGCACGATGCAGGCGTAGTCGCCACGGTGACGTATAGCCCTTCCTGTGGGAGGGAATAACAGATACTGGTCTTTACCCAGTCGCTGTGTCATGCTGCCCAGGGAGGGGTTTCAGCTGGTACAGCCTAACAGGAGAGGCTCACCTATAGACTGATTGACAGCCTTCATGCAGAGGTTTTCTATCAGGGCTTGGCCAGGATTCCGCCCACCTGCATGAGACTGAAATAACCAGGATGAAGAGGTTAGAGTCCTGTTAGAGGTTTGTCAGTGGCCTAGCTGGTCATAGGGGGGTTTGGGGGAAAATGACCCTTGTTGGAATGGCTGAGTGAGGGAGGTAGAGATACTGTCAACACCAGGTCTGAACTGATCTGTGACCTGTGTGTGACCTGTGTGTGACCTGGGTGTGACCTGTCTGTGACCTGTCTTTGACCTGTCGGTGACTCTTCCTATATGAGGTTTACCAGGTTCTTGTCGAGGTAAGCCATCTTCTCCTGCAACTCTGGAGACTTGATGTTCGGATAAGGCATGCCCACCATCACGATGCACCTGCCAACACAGCCAGGTCCAGTCATCCACATCTGCTACGCCGCACGCACGCACACACACACACACACACACACCTGCCCAGGTCGTCGGAGAAGTTGATGCCTTCGCTCATCTTTCCTCCCACCACTGAGAAAAGCAAGGCTCCTGAGAGAGCACTCCCTTCCACAGCACACCTCTGAGAGGGAGGGAGAGAGAGGGAGGGGGAGGGAGAGAGGGAGAGAGGTAGGGGGAGAGAGGGAGAGAGAGGGAGGATGAAACAGTCAGCCTTGAGGGGACCGAGAAGACCTGCCAGCCAGACGGCAGAGGGACGCCCCTCATCCAACCCCTCATCCAGCCCCTCATCCTTCCCCTCATCCTGCCCCTCATCCAGCCCCTCATCCTGCCCCTCATCCTTCCCCTCATCCTGCCCCTCATCCTTCCCCTCATCCTGCCCCTCATCCAGCCCCTCATCCTTCCCCTCATCCAGCCCCTCATCCTTCCCCTCATCCTGCCCCTCATCCAGCCCTTCATCCTTCCCCTCATCCTGCCCCTCATCCTTCCCCTCATCCTTCCCCCTGACAGAGGAGAGCAGTTCTCACCTGGATGCACCGGGAGAACTCACTCAGCACCTGCTCAACCTGACTGGCCTTCCTGGGCTCCTGGAAGATCTGCAGAGGGAAACAGAGCATCACAGCAGGATCCCCTCTGCTGTGTGGACACCAGCAAGGTTCCACTCGCAGCTCCAACTCACTCACCTTCTTCTTGCTAGCGAGGCGAGCTAGCACTCCGCTGCCCTCCCAGTGGCTCAGGATCCTCCTGGAGTATTCATAGGAGGGGAAGAAACACACTACGCCTCCTGGGACCACGTTACACAGGTTAGAGAGGACACGCCCCGTCTCGTCCATCTACACACACACACACACGCACACACACACAGACACAGTCCTGTTAACAGAGGGGCTGTGATCCTGGGGGGATGCTGAACGTGCAGGCAGGACAGGGGGGGTGTCACCATGCAGGGCAGGTCTCTGTTCTGGAAGGTGAACTCCAGTGGCTGGCCTGAGGGCCCGCAGGACAGGACCACAGGGAGGATGTTGTCAGGGGGGATGACATGGCCTGCAGCACACACACACATGGATGTCACTATGGTGCCGCAGCAGTGAGGTTCAGAGACTGTGTGTGTGTGTGTGTGTGTGTGTGTGTGGATGCTGAGCGCTCACCACAGGAGAACTCAGTGATGCGCTCCTCTCCCACCCCAGCAGAGAACAGCAGCTCCTGTTTGAAGTCAGACACCTGCGACATGTTCCACAACACACTTAACATGTGGAGGGGGGTCTTTCTACTGTGTGTGTGTGTTTGCCCTTACAGGCTGCATGGTTCCTCCAGCGATGATCACCGCCCTGCAGTCCTGCAGCACCTGAGCAAAGTGCACAGCAGGGTTCAGCAACAGGAACTTCACGCTGCTCGACGACACACAACCTGGAGAGACACAGACAGGGGCTGAGGATGCTGGACCGTAGCGTGTGTGTGTGTGTGTGTGTGGGGGGCACTTATTGGTTCTCATGATGTTTTGTAATCTAGATACATGTACCGGCTATGTTGGGGTCTTTCAAGTTGCTATGCTCAGTGTCTGAAGCTCTTTTGTAAAGCTCTCTCTGGTAAGTCGCTTTGGATAAAGCATCTGCTAAATGCATAAATGTACGTGTGTGTGTGTGTGTGTGTGTGTGTGTGTGTGTGCGAGTGTGTGTGCGCGTGCGTGTGAGCGCACCCTGGGTCTGCACCACCACCCGGCCATCAGCGTTGCTGTTGGTGAGAGCCATGAGGAAGCCTTCCACCTGCATCATAGGTGAGGCAGCCAGCACCTTGTCAGCCTCCAGCACCCCCTGCTGGTCAGGAGGAGCTCCTGCACACAGAGAGAAACCAGAGCAGGGGTCAGCATTAGCACTGGCCCAGTCTCTCTCTTCTCCTTAATATCTATCTCTGTCAATACAATATTAGTAACAACCAGCCCTGACCTGTGTTTGGGTTCGACAGCGCCTGCAGGAAGCGGTTCAGCCCCCCTGTGCGCCGGTTCTCTTTGCCTGCGGTGCGTGTGAGGGCGGAGGCTGGAGGGTGGGTCCCCACGCCGCTGCCAGCGTACTTCTCCATGAAGCCGCTCAGCTGGAGGGGAGAGGGCAGCTTGAGTACCTGGTGGAGGTCCCCCCCCCCGCTTTCCAAACCCCCCGAGCGTGTGTGGAGACAAGGCAGGGCCTGGGGGTCTTACCTTCCTGCTGATCAAGCTCTTCTCAAAGTACCTCTGCACCTGGAGCGAGGGAGGGGGGGGGGGGGTCAAAGGGAGGCTGTGTGGTGTGAGTGTGCAAGAGAGGGGGTGGATTTGAACATGACGTGCCGTTTCCATGCCTACCTTGAACAGGTTGATGTTGTCTATCTGAGCCTTGAACAGGAAGTTGTTGATGGTGAACATCTCTGTCCCTGAGAACAGAGAGAGAGAGAGAGAGAGAGAAACCAGAAGTGGGATGCAAAGTCACATTAATGATTGTAAACTGCATATGAAACCCCTCCTGTGTATGTGTGTGTGTGCGTGTGTGTGCATGTGTTACCTGGCTGAGTGGTCTGGCTCTGTGGATTCTGACCCACCTTCCCTGCAGAAGGTAAGATTCAGAACTGAGTCATGTGTGTGTCTGACTCATCTCTCACACACTCATCCACCCAAGACCAGGTCACTCACCTCCCAGCACACACACCAGCCCCTCCAGCACAAACAGGATCTGTCTGATGTACATCAGGTTCTTAGCTTTCAATCGACTCCTAGCAGACAAACACATACACACACACATATATACAAGCAAGTGAGAATTCTAGATGAACATACAACTTTAATACTACATATGTAACAGTGAGATAAATCCATGTGTAGATGCATGTGTCCTCACTTGTAGCGGTCAGAATACTGTGTGAGCTGAGAATGTGCACGGCACAGCTGGAGACAGAAAACGGATTAATCAAATCATTAGTACGACCAGAACTCAAACTTAACATTAAAGCATCTGCTAAGTGAATTTAATGTCAATGTACAACCACCACGCAGCAATTAATAGTACTGAATCAAAGTAACACACAGTGTGTCTCAGTGTGCATGAACGCATCAGTGTGTGTGTGTCTGTGTGTGTGTGTGTGTGTGTGTGTGTGTGTGTGTGCACCTGTGCTCCAGTGAGCTCTGAGCTGTGGATGCAGGACAGAGTATCGCTGAGGTTGTGGGCTTCGTCTATAATCAGCACCTGAAGACAAACAAGAGATGGAGCTCAGGTCCGTTTGATTGGCTGAGCATGCTCTGTTCGTGCGGACATTCACCTGCCCCTTCAGCTGGATGCCTGAAGCACGCCTGGTTCCTTCATGGAGCACCATCTGATAGGGCAGCACCACCAGCTACACACACACACACACATACATATATAATTACTAATACTGAAAAGTGCTATAACAATGTAGTGTGAGTGAGCGTGTGTTACCTGTGCTGGGGGGATAGCGAGGCGGGTGGCGTAGTAAGGACAGGCCTTGACCTTCCTGCCCAGACCGAGGAGACCCTCGATGTCCCTCACCTCCCCCAACACCCCGTCTCGGAGAGTCTGCAGGCCCGTGGCACCGACGTAGGGACACACGCTCTTGGCTGGCCCCCGTCTCCGCTTCACACCCTCATCCAGGGGCTGCTTATCTGAGAGGGAGACCCAGAGAGAGAGAGAGAGAGAGAGAGACATGGTTTCAGGAAGGCTGTGAAGCCCCAGGCGCATGGCTAAGCGCATGGACGTGCGTTCTCACCGTGTTTGTTCTTCTGCATCTCCATGCAGCGGTCATTGATGCGCTGCACACTGCCCAGGCCACGCACATCCTCGTTAATGCACATGTTCTGCAGGACGGACACACACACCTGAGCAAATCACACGCACACACACAGGACGAACGTATCCAATACCACAGAAATGCAGGACGCCCACCTGTGTACGAGTGTGTGTGTGTGTACCTGTCGTGAGCCCAGCGTAACCAGACTGATGTCCTGACTGAAGGGGCTCTTCTGCACTTCGTGGACAAACTGGGCCAGCTGGGAATGGGTGCGACTGCAGTAGTAGATCTACAACACACCCGTAGTTACGACACACTCAAATGGGCGCTGTCCCGACCGATCACTGAACCCCACCGCGAAAACACACCCCCACACACACACACCTTGGTGACGTGCTCCTCCACCAAGTCATCCTCATCCTCATCATCGCCCCCACGTAACCTGCAAGAGAGAAGCAGATAAAAACGCTTTAGAATTCGGTCAGACCGCCGACCCTCGCCTTCGATTGGCCGCTCGTCGTCTCCTCCCCCTTCCCGCTTGGTGAGGTGCTCACTTGTTCTTGGTCTTCCTGGACTCGTCGTCGCTCTCGTATTCAGCTACGATAAGCTCCTCCTCCTCGGGGTCTCCTGACTCCTCCCCCTGATCCTCCTGGCTGCTGCGCTGTAACAGCTCCTCAGCTTCCTGGTCCTCACAGCTCTGTCATTTGACATGGAGTCATTTAGAAGACACTCTTATCCAGAGTAACTTACAGCAAGTACAGGGACATTCCCCCTGAGGCAAGTAGGGTGAAGTGCCATGCCCAAAAACACAATATAATGTTGACGCAGCCGGTAATTGAACTTATGACCTTCTTATCACTAGTTTGACGCCCTAACCACTCAGCCACCTGACTCCCATCACACAGGACATGCACACAGTGCAACATCTGGGGTGAAGGGATGTGCAGACATCGTCTTTGCCAGAAAGCGATGCGTCGAACTGCACGCTGTATCGTCAAACTCAAGCCAACCTACTTTTCTTTTCATGGTGTATTTCAGCTGGGCGTTGTGTCTGATCATCTCCAAGCGCTCCTCCCTTCGCTTCCTCCTCTGCTCCTCCTCCTGACAGGGTGAGACGGACAGGAAGTTGAGCCCCTACGCGGACATCACGTGTTCCCCTTAACTGACCATACGAGGTCAAGCCTCCCTTTCCGACGCGTCAACACAACCTTTAACTTGCAGACGAGGTCCCGCTCTGCCTTCTTCTGCACAAAGTCAGCGATCCAGTCAGGCTCTGCCGAGGAGGAGGCTGGAGGGTCCTGGGGAGGAGAGGTGGAGCCGGAGGAGGAGAGGCCGCGCTCCACCTCCCCCTTCAGCAGGCGAGCCGCCTCCTCCCTCCTCCGCTCCTCGTGATCCCTCAGCCAGCTTAGCGCTCCGCAGATCAGACTCAGGGACTTGCCCTGGAGAGGGGGTGGAAACACAGGACAGCTTAACGCAGACACGCACCTACAGAACCTCCACTGGGAGGTCACTGTTGTCGTTTCAGCATCAGATAAGAGTCACGTACGGTTCCAGTGGGGCTTTCAAAGATGCCGACTTTGCCGTGCTCTAGTGCTCTGTACAGAGCCTGCATGAACTGGTCTTGTATGTGGTAGGGCTGGTAAGGGAAGGGGAAAGTGGGACTTGCTACCTCCTCCATAACCGCTGATGGCCCTGGGAGTTGAAATGGAGAGCACAAAAGCAGCACAGAATAATAATGGGGATTACACCTTCGCAGAAGGTGGTCCTTGTCGACAGCGGTTCTGGGGTGCTGTTGTTTGAACTATTATGGGATGTCATGTAGCATTCGTTAGTGATAAACACGAGGTGTTGGTTTGACCTGATGTTAGGGAGGATAAGCGGGGTAACACTTGAGGTCAGAGTTCACAGGGCATCACACTCAGGCACTTCAACCATTTCTCATGCTGACAAGGGATAACTTTGCCCCGCTATATGATATCATTAATGGACGAGCCGCAGATGATAGTTGTCTCGAGTTATACCGAGTTACCAACTACTTTTTCAGACATACAATGCAATGGTTTATCAACTTAGAAAGGCAAACAGGCGATTGATGTATAATCACCTGTGTGTGTCTGACAGACCCTTAGATCTGTCATCAATGGAAACCTCACATGAAAAACAAAAAACAAGAATGGCAACAAGCTACGTTCAGGAGGTTAACGACTTACTTGTTGACTGACAAGCATCCATTGCTCAAGTGACTGGAGTAGATAAGTGAGACTAGAAACAGGCAAGTGACACAGGCGACATTATGGAAAAGACGTTCACTACATCCGGAGAGAAGCGCGGTAAAATAATCAACCAATGGGAAGACAGGAAGCTCCGTAACATTATAATATTATTATAATGTCTGCGTTTTGGCATGTAAAAACAAATACTTACGGTAAAAACCAAAATGTTGACACATACCGCTGGATACATTGAAGACACGAATTATATATGGGATATTCCGTTTTGTTTCTCTAAAAAAAATCCAACGTGTATGTAGATCATTATACATATACATTTTTATTAATATTTTGTTACTTCATTTTTTTAAATAAAAAAAAGTTGAGTATGAATATTGAATTTGAACGAAGCAAGAAAACTTTACAAAACTTTGGACACCATAGACATATGTCTATGTTGGACACCCAACGTGGCTCCTCCTCCTTCAGAAGGCCCCTCCTCCTTCAGTAGGCTCCTCCTTCTTCAGTAGGCTCGTGGCTCGTCTGGAAAGTTCGGTCGCTGCTAATTTGGTAGAAACGGCAGTTTACAAACCGTCATCAGAGAGAACCAGTCTGTCATCTATCCAGTCTGTCATCTATCTTAGTCCACTCAAGGATCAACCACAACAGAAACCATCACAATCTGCAGCTTGACTCCTAGTGGTTCTTGTTTTTCTAGCAGTTTCTAAATCCTGAACAAGCTAAAGAAGAAGCTTTGATTTGGGAGTGTTTCACTACCACAGTCATGACTGCAGAGGAGATGAGCAGTGAGGGACAAGGCTTCACCATGGAAGGAGAAGATATCACACCCAAGAAAGATGGAGGGGTTCTAAAGGTAACTAGCTAAGATAAACGTGTCCAATAATCTAAATGGTTGTAAAATAGCTGGATGCAACAATGCTAGTCATCAGTCAGATGCTAGCCTGCAGCTTAGCTTTCAGTCTGGGTCGTGGGTATGAATGCGTGGACTTAAGTCTAGTCATGCTATTAACCTCATTTGAAAATAGATTAATTTTTTATTTGCATGCTGAATAAAGCAGCATTGAGCTTCGTGAAGTAGATCAGATAACAGGTTTGCTAACTAGCTTCACCGGTTAACCCTGCTGTTATTAAGTAGCTAACAAGCTAACGTTAGCCAAGCGTGCTTCTAGAAAGGTCTGGACTCTCCCAGGAACGGATGACTGACTAGAAATGAAACTAAGCATTTATTTTATTTATCGTTTTTCATACCAGCACGACGCATCACTGTTTAACTTTAAATATATTCAATAATAATATTTGATTTATAATTATCATCTTGGAAAATTATGTGAACCATCCAGCTTTGGAGATAGCGCAATGTAACCATTAATGACCCCACATGTGTGTTTATGTTGCCTTCAATTTATTTAGGGAAACCAAATGCTCATTAAGTTTAATGACCATTTCAACACCACTTTATTTGTCTGTCCCCAGTTGGTGAAGCGGGAGGGCACTGGTAATGAGCTGCCCATGACCGGCGATAAAGTGTTTGTTCATTATGTGGGCACACTGTTGGATGGCACTCAGTTTGATTCAAGCCGGGACAGAGGAGAGAAGTTCTCCTTTGAGCTGGGAAAAGGTGGGTACCATCCATCACACATGCTGTTGACCGGGTCGCTGTAGTATTTCTCCAGTGTCATCATGTGCCTGTGTGTCTGTGTTCAGGACAAGTGATCAAGGCATGGGATCTAGGTGTTGCAACGATGAAAGTGGGAGAACTGAGCCAGCTCATCTGTAAGCCTGAGTACGCCTACGGCACTGCAGGGAGCCCTCCTAAAATCCCACCCAATGCCACGCTGGTGTTCCAGGTAAGACCAGTTAGAAACGTGACGTTGCAACCGAAAGGGTCGTAGTTGAATCCGCAAGTCGTCCGGTCGCCTTCAGGCAGGTTTCCTCCTGGTTCTGAATACCTTCCCTCTGTACGCAGGTGGAGCTGTTTGAGTTTCGAGGCGAGGACATAACTGAGGACGAGGATGGAGGAATCATCCGCCGCATCATTACCAAGGGCCAGGGATACTCCAAACCCAACGAAGGAGCCTCAGTAGAGGGTGCGTACGCTCCTTCATCCTCCCTGGGCATGAGAACAGGCACGGCCCTGTTAGAGAAGCGCCTCCGGGAACAGTCTGCTGGGGTTGCTGTGGAACCGCATCGTTTTGGGACCTTCATATTCCCTCCTCTGTGTCTGCAGTGACTCTGGAGGGGAGCTACGAGGGTCGTGTGTTTGACCAGAGAGAGCTGAAGTTTGAAGTGGGAGACAGAGAGAGTCTGGGTCTGCCAGTCGGGGTGGAGAAGGCGCTTATGGCCATGGAGCAGGGGGAGGAGTCCTTGTTCACTATCAAACCTAAGTACGACACTCACGTCACTGCATACAGCCCTACTGCACCCATTCATTTTTTAATATAAACTTTATATTTAAAACTGTTGATTTGTCAGTATTTTTTAGCATTCATTTTTGAGATTGTATATCTTAATGATTAAACACATTTTAAAATGTAATATGTTAATTATACATTTACTGTTATGCACCTGCCCACCATAGTAAATGCCTTGTTTGTGTACATTTACATGGTGATTTAAACTGAATTCAGCTATAAGCAGACACACTCATCATTTAATGGCCATACGCAGACATTCATAATAATGTACTGGTCACTTACTCACACTAATGGATTTTAGAAGTAGCGTAGTATCGATGTGTGTTTTGACTGCGTATTAAGAGCTGGTTGTCAATTCCAGGTATGGTTATGGAATTACTGGAAGCTCACAGTTTGATATTCCTGGTGGAGCCACACTTCAGTACAAAATCAAGCTGGCCAATTTTGAGAAGGTAAATATTTGATGGTATCAAACGTGTGTGTGTATGTGTGTATGTAACCTGTACAGACAATCGGGTATCTGGAGGGAAACGTAAATCATACTATTGGTGTAACCAGTGACTCCCCTTAAGGGGAAGTGTGTCTGGTCCAGTCGAGCCGCTACTGACTCCATTCCTTTGTTGTTCCTCAGGCTAAGGAGTCCTGGGAAATGAACACAAGGGAGAAACTGGAGCAGAGTGCCATCGTCAAGGAGAAGGGAACCCAGTACTTCAAGGTACGAGCCTGAAAACCCTACGTCTGGCACACGTGACACAGGTTAGAAGCTGTGGACGGCACGCTGAACATTCAACCTGGGTTGTATTGGTGTTTCCCTCTTAGGAGGGGAAGTACAGGCAGGCTTCTGTGCAGTATAAAAGGATTGTGTCGTGGCTGGAGAACGAGTCCAATTTGGTCGACGAGGAGGAGAAGAAAGCGAAAGCTCTGCGACTGGCTGCTCACCTGAACCTGGCCATGTGCTTCCTTAAGCTCCAGGAGCCAAGCCACGCCCTGGAGAACTGTGACAAGGTACGCTCATCCTCACCATGGATACAGGAACTTATTTTTTTTTTAACATGGTTGGTGGTGAATTGTTATTTTCAGCGCCTATTTTCTCTCTGCTCTGTATTTTTGCTCTGCCTTTTGCCCTGTTGAACAAATGTCGCCCCCTACTGACATGTCTGGGTAGGCTATGGAGCTGGACGAGGATAATGAGAAGGCCCTGTTCAGAAGGGGGGAGGCGCTGTTTGCCATGAAGGAGTTTGACAGGGCGAGAGGCGACTTCCAGCGTGTCACTCAGCTGTATCCTGGCAACAAGGCAGCCAAGAGCCAGGTACTTCAGTCTGAAATTGACAAACACTTCGGTTGAATGAATCCAGAGGTCTGTGTTGTTGACTTTTCTTTGTTCGCTGCCTGTCTTGCCAGGTGAGTCTGTGTCAGAAACGTATCAAGGATCAGCACGAGAAGGACAAGCGTCTCTATGCCAACATGTTCCAGAAGTTTGCTGATCGGGATGCCAAGGTGAGGGGGCAAGCCATTTACAGAGGCTTTCACGTGGGCCAAATATGGAGGGAATCAGACATAAGGGAGGGGGGGGGGGTACCTGGAAGATGTGGGAACAGTTTGATATAAAAAGAGTCAAGTGCTTTAATGTTTACATATCAATTACAATGAATTCCCACCCCCCTCACTAAATATATCAACATTTGAGTAACAATATGAACCCATTTAGGTGAGGAACAGTTATTAATTACTTTGACTTCATTGTTGTTTTGGACAGAAGGAGGCAGAAAAGAGCAAAGATGGTGAAAAAGAGAACGGAGAGATGGAAGTGGAGACAAACGGAGCGCAAGAGTAGATGATGGTGTGGCTGTGTCAGTCTGTCTACCGCTAAGACTTTTGTAACTTCAGTTGTTTGTGTTTTAAAGTGAGTGTGTATATATGAGTAACATGAGAATGAAGTGGAGTAAAAAATAAGAAAAAAAGAAAGAAAAAAAAACAAGCAACAAAAAAAATGTACAAAAACACTGATACTGTCCGTCTTCACTGGCTTACCTGTGCGTCTGTGCTACTGCTGTGGCAGCTAGTTGGCTGGGCTTCTGTTGCCTCTCACTCCAGGCCTCATCACCCCTCCCAAACGCTTAACGCGTGTCGGAAAGTAGCACCCTAGTCTTTGTGTTCCCAAATCTCCCACCCTCACCAGCCAAGGGCTAGTCCATTTACTTAAGCATCGTCCCTCTGCCCCAACCCATCTCACCCCCCTTACATACATCTTCCTTGGGCCTTGCTGAACCCCCACACACACGCACACACAACTTCCTCGGGCAAACCGATCAACATAAAGCGTCATTTCGGATCAGCGAGTGTGTGCATGGTGTGTTCAGAGTGATAGTGTCTGTCTGTAGATGTGCTGAACAACAAGCATATCAAGATTCTCATTCATCCAGTCATGGCTTCTCAACCTAAGACTCCACTATAGTTGCAAGGGGTTACAAGACTTCCTATTCTTTCTCTGTAAAACATTGACTTTGTTCTCGTATCTTCAATTTTGTTTTTCCATGTGTGTTTTCTGTTTGTATCAACTGTTCATTTTTATGAAGATTATGAAGTTAACTGGAATATGTTTATAAGCAGTTTGCAGCGTCACCTTGTTAGATTCGAGCAAAGTCTGTAACAGATGGATGAAATGCAAGGAGCTTGATTCAACTACAGTTCTGTGGCTTACTTAGCTTTTTCTACCCTGCGTCTGTCAAAAGAGACTGATAGTGAGAAGAGACTCAGCTTGGATTGAGCACTAGGAGGACTGAGGTTGTGCTGTAGTTCTTTTTCTGTATGTTGAGGCTTTCTGGCTGAAGGATCCAATAAATGCTAATAAACAGCAGCTCAAGGTGGGGTATTGTCTTAATCCTGTGTGCACTTGCCTTTGTGTGTGTACAAAGAGACATTGTTACGGAATATATTTGTTTAACACTGATAAGAATGACGATAGCCTGGTTTTGATGCACGCACTTCATTGTCAAGACATCAAGTCTTGGGTCAAATTTCTAAACGACTCACTTCATGCTCCTGTAAACACAAAAATCTATTCATTATTGGCTATTCTAAGTAATGAATCTAAGTATTCTCAAGTGGATCCCTCCGTTTATTTGTCGTTAAGGTTAACTGGGTTTACAGAGAACTGGGTCCAGGTTTCCCTTGCATAACTGGGTCACCGCCAGGGCCATCTGCGGTGTCAGTTTACGGATACAACAGCAGCCCTTCTTCTTTAGATTACACAAGATTACACACAAATAAAACACACAATACTGCATAATAAAGGAAATAGAGCAAAGGGACGCCACCTTATAGCCTAAAACCTTCTGTGGCAGTGATTTATGTGACAAGACATTTTCTATAGGCTCATTTACATGTATTCATTTTACATTTACGTAATTTGTCAAAATCTAACAGAATTGTCCCTAGTATACAGAAAAAGTCGGATAAAAATAAATAAATATATAAAATCAAATCAAAAAAAGTCTACCTGTTTCCAGGTAAACCCACCAGGCAGAGGGAGCGGCCAGTGTGACTCCACCTCCGGATCTGGGAGTCTGACTGGGGACAAGTGGAGGGTGGATTCAGGGGCCATGATCCACACACACAACCACACACACACCCACACCCACACACACATCCACCTCCTGGGTGCTTTCTGTCTAGTGAACCGAGAGGAAGACTTTGCAGTGTCAGGTGTTATCTGTGCAGCCAAGTTAGTAGATTGTCGTTGTCAGCAACCCCTCCTAAAATAAAGAAAGACAACAAGAGGGGGGATCCGCCTTCAGGGATACCTGCTGATCGGGATTACCGGGATGAGAGCTTCAGCCTCCCCGGATCGTCGGAGAGCTCTGGGCGCTGTTTTAGTGTCACATTGAACCTGGACGACCGTTCAGGATAAAAAGAAAACGGGCCACAACGGATACATTTTCTCTAAAGGTTTTTGGTTAAGAAAATGATCCAATCGTTTTTTCCTCTTAAGAAACTGAGACGAAACGGCAAATATCTGTTCGGAGTTCTTCTGATCGTTGGAGCTGTCGCTGTGTATCATGAGTTTGTTGCTGCCAATGCATGGAGCTCCCATACCCGTAAGTAGCTTACCTGGGAGAAGGAAGCTCGGATCTGTGATCTGGCTTTCCGATCAGCAACGTTGTGGTTATTTATCAAAGGTTTTTTTTCCTGTATGTCATTTTCTGTATGTCTGTAAGTCATTTTATTTGAAAACCAATGCATTGGAAGTGAATTGTAAACAGCGATTTGTTACAGGGGAAAAGACTCCAGGAGTCACACCTGCTCAGGACAGACATCTTAGGTTACTTTCACCCCTCTTCTGTTAATGAAAGTTTCATGAAATCTACACTTGACATCCGGCTTCAAAAAAACAACACGTAGGGCCTCTATGTTTCAAAGTTTCCATGGTAGTCAGCCCATTTGGTCAAAGTAGACATTAAACAGTAGCATTAACAGCATGTCTGTTATGACTGTGTGACCTCAAACGTGAGCGTGAGAGAAAAAGGCTGATTGCAGGCAGTGTTTTTGTGTGTAATTCGGTGGCGAAGACAAAAACAAAACAAAAAACAAACCCCTCCGTTATGCTCACGTAGTTATTTTACCCCTCTCAGCTGTGTCCACCAACTGTTCGCTTAAGGCTCCACACAGCCAGTCGTGTGAAGGGTCAGGCCTCAAGGGTTACCCTCAAGGGAATGTGTAGATTCACACAGGGGATCCAAACCCCAGCCCCCATCTGTACACACACACACTCAGAGGCACCCACCTAAACACACTAATGGCTCCAAAGGGACAACAATATCTTGAAGGGCGATCGTAATTACTACGTGTGTGTGGTTTGTGTGTGTGTGTGTGTCTACTGGTGTGCTGAGGGGACAGCAGGAACCCATGTCTATATGGCCAAAGCTTGACATGTAATCACATGCCTCTCTGTGACAGCAGCCACATTCTAGGTCTATCTGGCTACACACACATTCCTGAGCTCCAGCCCCCTCCTCACAATGGGGGTATTCTTAGGGGCAAGAAAACCAACTGTCTCTTCAACCCAGGGTCCAGACAGGGAACTGTGTATGTGTGTGTGCATGCTTATTGAATGTGATTTCAAGTATGTTTCCCCACTGATTTTTGATGTAATTAGATGTTAGTGATGATATCACCACCACAGCAGAAGAGCCCAGACTGGCCGTGGAGGCAGGAGCAGGTTTATTTAGACTTCTTGTAAAGCTGCATGTAAACTCTTAGACACATTGGCCCGTGTGAAACTTTGACCGTTGAAAGTTCTTCAGTGAGAATTTGTGACAGGGTATGTATCGTGTGGCATGGCCACTGTTTATCCCTCCCTGTTAAAAATACATTCTAAAAGGACCTGTGGTACAGAGTGCTATGTGTGTACTCTTGTGCCTCCACCCTTGTGATAATGACAGACCATACCAGGCCACTAGTAGACTGACTCGCCTGCCTGCCTTCACAACACAAATCCAGATTTAATTTGTTCAAAAATAACACACACCCCTTCTTTGTAGTTCTGGAGACGTTTTAGGTCTTTGAGTTACTTTTGTTTCAACTTGTGTGTCTAACTTCCTTTCCCTGAGATGAATCATTTTCGTCGTGTGTGTGTGTGTGTGTGAGTATGTGCTTCACATGCATTTCAAACTGCACTTTCAAACTGATTGTTGATGTGGATCAGGAAATCCAACCTCACCCTCCACCAAAACCTATACATATATACACGTATACGTATTTATTTAGTTTGAGTTCTCCGGTTAAATACTGTAGACTAAGTATAATGCTACTCTAACTAGCTAATACATGCTACTAAAACCAAACAGGAAATCGCTGATAGTCCATCTAGTTTCTCAACCTTTCTTTAGATACAACACATATTCTGCTGAACGTTGCTTCTTCTAACCCATGTTCATTCTCTTTACAGCCGCCAATGAAGACAGCAGCTGGAGAAGACCAGCCCCAGGGAGAGAGGTGATACAGGCCTCAGTAAAGGAGAGACAGGAACTCAGAAGAATCAAAGGTTTTTCCCCCCTACTGTTAACATGTGTGTGTGTTCTAGGTTGGAGGAGACCATGTATCGGATATATTCTGGCGCTCCAGCTACACCCCACAACGCTGGAGACCCCAGGTGGGTTTCTGCTCTGGCTGTGGCAGTTACTTTATGTAGGGTCATTCTTTAGAATACCTCCTGCTGGTTTATGTTGCTGTGTGTGTGTGTGGAACACAATGTCTTTGTCGCAGTGTCTGCTTAGGATGAATTCATTTGGAGTTCCTGTTATATTGTTTGATTACATTACACTGTTATGCTTCAACCACAGACACTATGAAAACCCTAGCCAGTAGAATTTTGTGTATAACACATTCCAACTGCTCCTGTAGTGGCTACTGCCGAGAGCTCTTGGGCCCTGACTAAAGGCAAAGATCACTGAATCATAGTGTGTGCAATGCTTACAGCAACACAACTGAGAAAACAATGTATATGTAAATGGTGAGGTTTCAAATAACCTTTTCCACCCTTCCTTTTTTTAAACTTTGATAAGAACACATACACACATGTATATACACACACACACACACACACACACGGCTCAAATATCACTGTCTCTTTGGCACTGTCAGAGGTGTAGGTTTACAGCTTATCTGGGCCACAGCTGAAAGTTTGGAGGACCAGTTGGTGTAGTGTAGTGTGCTATATGCTGTTTGGGAGAGAGATGTGGACGTGTGTCCTCCATCTTAGTCTCTCTCTCGCTCCCCCACCCCCACCCCCCCTCAACCCCCAACCCCTTGTGTCTAGTACAAGGGCCAGGCCAACCTGCACATCTTCGAAGACTGGTGCGGCACTTCCACAGCCCAGCTCCGCAAAAACCTGCACTACCCGTTATACCCTCACGTGAGTGCCTTTCTCTCTCACACTATGTCACATTTGAACTGTGAACGCTACTCTGACATTCCATACTGTCTGTACAGTCAAGAACCACTGTGAAGAAACTGGCTGTCTCCCCGCGATGGACAAATTATGGCCTCCGAATATTTGGCTACCTCCACCCGTATACTGATGGTACCCCTATTTCTCTCTCTCTCTCTCTCTCTCTCTCTCTCTCTCTCTCTCGCTCAGTGTCTGGATTGCAACATCTTGATGGACTTTGAACCAAGTTTCATTAATGTGTTATAAAGGGTGTAATCTTAGCACCATTAAGTACTCTTACAAACAGCCTCTATCTTCCACCTGTCAGGAGAGTTTGTCTTTGCCCTGAGCTCGGATGATAACTCGGAGTTCTGGCTGAGTGCTGATGATTCCCCCCTCAACCTGCAGCTTCTGGCCTGGGTGGGCAAGGTGGGTGTGGATGTTCCGGAATTTGTGTCCTTACGTATTGACATTGTTTGTGCTCATTTGTGTACATGCGTATTTTGAATGTGCTTCATGTGGATGGTGATGTTTTCTCTTAGACTGGATCAGAATGGACAGCGCCAGGCGAGTTTGAAAAGTATCTCAGTCAAATATCAAGACCAGTTTGGTGAGTTTAACGAGGCATTCATTTCCCTTACACACACTCTGGTTTAGGAGTTCCATTTAGCTGGGCTTGTGTGTGTGTGTGTGTTTGTGGGTTGAGTGGACGTGTATCGTTTTTTTGTTTACTTCCCCCTCCTGCTTGTCCAAGCTCAGAGCCAAGAGGAAGACTGGAGACGGAACAGTCATGCATGTGCACGCGCGCACGCGTGTGTGCGTTGATAAGTAAAAAAAAAAAAAGATGTGGGTTTAAATCTGACTAGACAAGTTGTCACAGCTACCAAATTCAAGCGTGAGACTGCAGGGAGGAGTAGAGAGGGAACAGAGAGGGAGCAGAGAGGGAGTGTGGGAACCCCAAAGGAGGTGTGGGAAACCCAGGTAACAGGTGGGGGGGGGAGGGGCAGGAGGTAATGGGGCGGGTGTGAGAAATGGTGACAAACTACCGGAGGCTTCCACGGAGCCTTGGGATAACGGAAAGAGGTTGTTTCATGTCAGAACGATACACCATTTTGATTTGGGTGATGTTGATCTCAGGCTGTCTGAACAGAAGAAGTACTTCTTCGAGGTGATCCACAAGCAGAATGACCGAGGGACCGATCACGTGGAGGTGGCGGTGAGTGACTCAGGACTCGCTCCTTCACCCTTCCCTCCGCTCCCAGCGGTCGACTTGTTAGTGCCTGTTGAAATCCCACGTTTGTGTGACGTTTGCATGTGGTGTTTGTTTTTACACAGTGGCAGCTGAACCAGGATGGCTTGAAATTTGCGGTCATTTCCTCCAAGTTCATCTCCCTCTACACCGGTGAGAGCGCGCGCACACACACCCACACACACACACACACACACACACACACACACACACACACACACACACACACACACGTTAGTTGTTCCTGTCTGTAGAGCCCTCTAGTGGCACAGCCTAAAACAGACGTACAGATCCCCAACATGTCCACCACTCACCACTGTCCGTCTGTGAGGAGCCTGGAAACAGAATCTGGACTTCAGTCTCTCTCCCTGCTCTCTCCCTTCCTTCAGACGAGTCGGCCCTGAAGATGAGCAATGTCTCTCACGTGCCTCAAACCGCTGCCAGCCATGCCCGCTCTCCTAGCATCCAGCCTAGCAACAGCAACGCCGACATGCTGAGGGAAGACCCCCGAGACACCTTCTACCAGAGTGAGAACTGTCTCACACACACACACAAGCCCTCTGGCACATAGGTGCTGACATCCTCTTACTTGAATGGTGTGGGTGTGTGTCTGTGTGTGTGTGTGTGTGTGTCTGTGTGTGTGTGTGTGTGTGTGTGTGTGTGTGTGTGTGTGTGTGTGTGTGTGTGTGTGTGTGTGTGTGTGTGTGTGTGTGTGTGTGTGTCTGTGTGTGTCTGTGTGTGTCTGTGTGTGTCTGTGTGTGTCTGTGTGTGTCTGTGTCTGTGTGTGTCTGTGTGTGTATGTCTGTGTGTCTGTGCATGCAGTCCCTCTGATTGACCGCAGGTACATCCAGAGCGTGTTGCCAGACTGTACCTACAACCCCAGCTACACCATCAAAGGCTTCCCTCTGCTCCGCTACCAGGGCCTGCAGTTTGTAAGTGGGCTCCCCCCCCCCTTCTCCTTGAAGCGCTTGAGCCGCTGTGGAGCCCTTTTAGATGACGCTTCGGCTTCTCCCCCAGGTCCACATGTCCTACATCTACCCAAACGACTACACACGGCTGACGCAGATGGAGGCGGAGAACACCTGCTTCTACCACGAGAGCCCCCTCTACCTAGAGAGGTAAGGGATAAGGGATGGGAGAGAAGAGGAGGCCTTGGAGGCAGTGGTGGAGGTGGGAGGGTGTAGTGGTGGGGTCAAACTTTGGATATGTCTCTGTTGTCACCAGCAGAGGGCCCTGTGTTACTGCAAAGCATCGAAAAAGTGTGGCCCTACTAATGGCCAGGACAAGGGAGAGAGCTGAAAGTATATCCCTGTAAACGTTACATATTCTTGTTTTCCTCTGGCCCTAGGTTTGGTTTCTCCAAGTATATGAGATTGGACAAGCCAGCAGTGCTGGAGAGAGTCAGAAGTAGGTTGCTGTTCTAGTGAACTATCGTTGACGAAACACAACATTTGCACTCTTTTTAAATTGTATTTATTTTCTTTCTTCCAATGAGTCTTCCTGTCTCTTTGAACATTTTTTTTAAATGTTCCTGCCTTCCTCTTTTGTATTTTTCTTTTCAGACTTTGGCTTAAACCGGAAGGAGTTGCTTCCATACGAGGGGGAGGAGGGGGAGCTGGCAGATGAAGCCCAGCTCCGAGCCAGGATCCTCAAGGACCGAGAGAACGCCGTCCTGCCCGACTACGGCGACGATTACGACGACTACACTTTGAAACGCAAGCGCAAGCTCTTCTCTGTGCTCCCGAGCAGACCTGCCCACAGCCCTCCATCCAGGGACGGGTTAGACACGGCGGTGCACGCTGTCAAAAAGAGGCGGAAGAGAGGGGAGAGGCTGAAACAAGTACAAGATCCCAAACCAGAGGAGCAGAAGCAAGTGAAAGAGCTGCTACTGAAGGAGGGAGACCAGCTAAAACCTGCAGAAAGACAATCCGACACGGTGATCCTCGAAAAAGCTAAGGCACCAACAGAGGGAAAGAGACTCGTACGTGCAGAGAGACCAGCTGAAGTAGACCAGCTCAAACCTGTGAAGCGATCAGAAGGCAAAACGGCCAAGAGAAACAGGCTTAAACAAGATGAGAAAGTTCTAGACGCACCAGCAGAAAAACCGGTGCAGAGAAGCAAACTCCAACCGTCCAAGAGACCAGCAGAAAAACCAGCACCGGGAGACCAACTCAAAGCAGCTAAGAGACCAGCAGCGACAGCCAGAGCACCAAGGAGAGAGGGTGTCCAGATACCAGCAGAGAAGACAGTGGAACGGGTGCAGCACCCCCTGGTGGATCAGGTCAAAGAACTACCGCCTGGGCCTGCAGCCAGGTTTGCCTCCAGCTCTCCCACCCTTTCTTCCAGAAGGATGCGTGGAAGAGTTACGCAGCGTCAGCTCCAGCCTGCAGTCACCCCACAGTCCATCTATCCCCTGCTGGAGACCCCCACACCCCCCCTTGGAAGACTAGAGCCCAGGGTTGTTATAGCCAGGAAGAAGGAGCGAGAGCGACAGGTGGAATCCCCCCCACTACTGGTTCTGGACAATGTAGTCCACAGGGGCCTGGCCCCGCCCCATCCTGTGACCAGAGGGCAGAGAGGGGGATCAGACTTGAAGAGAGAGAAGGAGGTGATTGCACAGAGAGATGAAGGACGGGAAATAGACAGGCGAGTGGAAGATCAGCTGTGGGGCCTGGACGTAGAAGAGGAGCTAAACGAGGACGACATGGCCTACGACTCCACGCCGGCGCCTGTCTTCGACCCCGAGGTGAACTGGGATCAGACCTTCCAGGTGACCCCGCTGGACCTGCAGGTGCTGCGCTCTGATTGGATAGACCTGCGCTGTAACGTGTCAGGCAACCTGTTGATGCGTCCCAGCGACGCCCTTTCCGTCGTCAAGACCTTCATGGACAAACTCAACAAGAGGCACAACAAGTGAGCTGACTGTGTATGTGTGTGTATGTGTTTGTGTGTATGTGTGATTAGACAAACGTACATTCCAGCCCTGATAACCTTTGTGTTCCCCCCCGTCTCCCAGCCGCTTCTCCCTGGTCAGGGTGGTGAACGTGGAGAGGCGTGTGGACGGGACCCAGGGCAGCAGGTACCTCCTCGAGCTGGAGCTCCAGGATCTGACTGGACGACACGTGCGCCTATCGCACTACATCTACGCCCTGATTCGCCGCCCGCGCTCCAGGGGAGTACGGCTTCCTCGGCCCGTCTCAGAAACGGTGCTGTGCAACCCTGTAGGGTTCCGCTGGAAGCCTACCGCCATGGTGCACTTCATAGTACCAGGTACTTAAACACTGTGTGTCCGCACCACATACACACACACACACCCTACTCTGCCTCTGACAGGAGTGTGTGTCTCTGTGTGTGTGTGTGTCTCTGTGTCTGTGCGTGTGTGTGCTTTCGCGTGGACGTGCTAGTTAAGAACCAGGCTCGCTGGGTGCAGCAGTTGATCGTGGACATGGAGGACCTGTACCGCAACACTCAGGATGCCAACTTCAACCTCATCATCACCGACTACAACAGCACTGACATGGATGTGGAGAAAGCCCTGCTCACCTCCACTCTCCCCAGGTGTGTGTGTGTGTGCGTGTGATGGCGCATGCCTGACACACCAATTCACTGTCACCTTTATTGAAGGCTTTTATCGTGAAGCTGCGTTCACTGTCCGTATCAGGTACCAGTATGTGAAGCTACATGGGAACTTCGAGCGCTCTGCTGGTCTGCAGGCAGGCATCAACCTCATTACCGTGAGTGCAACCTCGTCGGTCTGTGACGCACGCTGCAGCGAAGGGAGAGGGCAAAGGGGCATTGATCCCCCTCAGGCAATCACCTGGTTTAATCTCTCTCTCTATCTCTCTCTCTATCTCTCTCTCTATCTCTATCTCTCTCTCTCTCTCTCTCTCTCTCTGTGCACCTCCCTCTCCCTCCACCTCTCGCAGGACGAGCACACCATAGTGTTCCTGTGTGACCTCCACATCCACTTCCCCCCCTCCATCATCGACGCTGTGAGGAAGCACTGTGTGGAAGGACACATGGCTTTCGCTCCAGTTGTGATGAGGCTGGACTGTGGGGCTACGCCCAGAGAGCCCCGAGGTACACACACGCGCACACACACACACGCTTCCCTGTGGAAACTGTACGTCTGTGCACCTGAACGCAAAATGCACAACGCATAACAAAACGTGTTAAGTGTCGGCCCCTTGTTCGGGAATTGTGAGCTCAAATGAGGTCGTGTTTGTGTTGGAAGGCTACTGGGAGGTGAATGGTTTCGGCTTGTTGGGGATCTATAAGTCGGACCTGGATGCTGCAGGAGGCATGAACACCAAGGACTTCAAAGACCGCTGGGGAGGGGAGGACTGGGAACTTCTGGACAGGTGTGTGTACCTGTATGAACAACACCTTGTTATATTACAGAACAATATAGTTCCGGAACAATGCATTGTTCCTCTCCCCTTATTCAAGGCTTCTGCAGTCTGGTCTGGAGGTGGAGAGGATTCACCTCAGGAACTTCATGCATCACTACCACTCAAAGCGTGGCATGTGGAATCGACGCACGCAGCCCAACAACACGTAGCCATGACAACACCGTGGGTAAGGCCATGGCGACCAGCGCACTTTAGCTCCTGCCTATCCTGCCTTACCTTGACCAATCCCAGGTGCCGATGGGATCGAAAGGGCCGGACTGCGGTGATTCCTGCTACAGGGTTGAAATGTAACTCCTGTCCATCAACCTCAGACTGTTTCTGCAGCAACATGAGGCGATGTTGTAGCTCACTGCCCGGAAGATTCTACGTGTACTTCATCCATGCAATACTACTGAATGACTGCCTTTTTGATGTCCTTCAGTAAGAAGATGCGAGTGATGACGAATCATTTGCGAAGCGATATCGGCGTTCACCAGTGCCTGAAGATACTACTGTTGACTATGCTGTGCTGTATGAGCACAAAGAGCATTCTAACCTGCACTGGTCGGCATTGTGCTAAGCTGAATAAATCAAGGGAACAGTGGCCTTTTCCCCAATCCTACTCAGGCACACTTTCACAAACACATATCTCAGCTACTCACATACACATGTTGCTACTGTATATTTGTTGTTGGCTCAATTTCGATTGTGCCTGTGAGGGCAGGTGTTCCGTTAGGTCATTGTAGATTTGCAAAAGGCCTTCTTTGTACAAGTTTGAGACTTTATTTATTGTATCAATGACAATATTTATTGACTGGTATGTTTCTGCAGGAATATGTGTTAAACGTCTTTTTGAAAGACTGTGTGAAATTGATTCTAGTGCTGAAATAAGACCTGTGATAGACATTATATTGATTCAGGTATTGGGGGGGGGGGTAAAAGGATTAAGACAATTCATCAAATGTCAACCAGATGTGCTTTATCAAACCTGTTGAATGTAAATGTTGTGCCTTCTCATTGATAATTCTAATGAGCGTCTGGTGGGTGGAGCTGGTGTCATGATCAAGGGGCTTGAGAGGAAGTTGCTAAAAACAAAGATGTCTGTTACTGGCTGCTTCCTTCTCAGCTCGTCTGAGCTCGTCGTCTCATCAGCTCGTCTGAGACCCTCAGTGATCCACACTTGAATCGTGAGGTTCCGCACCTCACATTCATGATGTAGCCTAAATCTTGGGGGTGGTAAAGACATAGTAAGAGGTAATTTAGTATCTTTCAGAATATCCTCATATGTTGTAGGAAATACGTGTCGAATGGTAAAGGATTTAGGAGAAGAAGAAAATGTAGATGGAAAAAAAAGCCAACGTTAGAATGTTTTGTACTGTGTAAATCTCAAATGTTATTTTTAAGGCAGCTTCTGCTACTCTACACATTCCCAGTTTGAGCCCGACATTTTTATTACATGATGTGTCCTGAGTACAAATACCAAGATGTTCGCAATCTGAGACTGAGAAAGGTGGGGATCCAAGATGGCCGCCTGGTCTTTCAACTTTCTGTCTCTCTGTTACCTCATGTTTGTCATTTATTGTTGTACTTATGGCATCTTTGGGTATGACCTGTTCTCTCAGGAAAATATCTACTGTCATGGACATATCAATAAACAAATCAATTTTATTTCCCTGCCTGTAATGAAATGAATTTATTTTTAGTTGTAAAACCTTTATGGGTATTTATTCCCCACATGTATTTGGCATGAAAGGAGACTAAGTTACAGCTGCACACTTTTTGGGTTGATTGTGCATGACGCATAATTGCATGATTCTCTTATTTTGAGGTTTTTATTCATACTTTGAATTGATAATCATTTTAGGAAACAGGTTTTTTTTTTTTTGGGGGGGGGGGGGGATTTAGACATGTACATTCCTTGGACTATAAATGGAGTGATACACATTTGAACAAATATGGCCGCCCAAGCCACACTCATGCATGCAGACAATCTTAGCCTTCAGCGTCACTTAGATGCCTCTGACTTCACCCTGTCACTCAAACTTCACCTAAAGGTCCTTGAAAATGGCACTCCAAGGTTGTATCCTGGTGTGTGCTGATGTCCATTGTTTATTATTGGACTGGTATTCATGCCAATAAAGAACAGATGCTAGGTAAAGTTATGTGCCTGTAACATATACCTACTGAATAGCAACACTGCAGAAACGTATCCAGTACATTCTAATGTGAATTGGGAATATTGTAAGAGTATTGTATTGTAAGGAGTCTCCGGTCTAAAACCAGCAGACTGAGGAACAGCTTCTTCCCCAGAACTGTGACACTCCTGAACTCCACTAGACCCCTGCCCCCCTATAAAACCCCTGCCACCCTATATTTGCACATTTCTGTTTGTTCATTTTGCACCACCTGCATAAGTGAGTTGTTATTGTTATATCTGTCCATTTTGCACATCTGCACATCTGTTACTGCACCACCTGTACATTTTGTTCATTTTGCAATCGTTACCCATTTTGCTTTCGTTACCCTGTACTTGTACCTGTGTAATGACAATAAAGTTGAATCTAATCTAATCTAATTGCTTTGATGACGATATACGTGTGCAGAACTTTCTAATGGTGCGTCTAACCAAAAACATCATACATGATGATGGTGGGGTTTTGTTTAATAGTTTCACAATGATCTGTGAAATTCCATGACAGAAGACCACCACCATGCACCATCCACCACCAGTACAAGGTTTTGTGGCCTTGTCTACAAACAATAACATGTCACCTATGAGATCTTTGAATGTTTGCAATGATTTCGATATCAGCTTACTCTAGTCAGTAATTCAAACAGAGCAGGGGGCTATTTACAAGTTTATTGTCATTTACACGTGGCAGCAACATTTGGCAGTTTACATAGAAGCATTGCTTAAAATGTACGTCATAAAAAAGAGCCTAGTTTGAGAAAGATACTTGTTACAGGTTTTCTCTTCTGAAAGAGACAGTCCAATAGATATGCTATCAGTAGCTTCTACGCAAGAGAACGTGAACAGAAAGTAAAGCGATTTCTGACACCATTTCAGATTTGGATTACTGAAGTATGAACCCTCGCTGCTCAAGACACTTTTTAATGAGGTATTCTATCCCTTTTGCAATCAGAGAGCCGTCATCTTAATAGCCTTCTTTTTCAAGTCCTCTTTTCCATGGCCAACATAACTTTCTGTCACAGATGACTGTTTGCAAGTCCTTGGCCCATCACTATTGAAACCTGAGATTTTGCACTTCAAACACATTGCATGTCTGTAGAAATAGAACAAAACGATCTGCCTCTCACACCCCCTCCCCGTCCTATCAATATACGCCAACCTTGCTTGAGCTTCCTGTCCACTGTTCTCTTTGCCTTGCTCCTGCTCTCCTCCATGTGTTGTCATCAACTTTCTGTCGTGAGAACACATCCTATTGGCCGCCACCGGCAGCATCGAACATCTTCTTCCTGCCCTCCATGCCAGACATGGCCTCCACATTTTTACGCCAATCACCCACCTCCAAGTTCAGCTCCTGCAAGGGGCAAACCAGATCACATACATTTACAAGAGTTGTAACAAGTGCATAATTGAATGTTGTTACCAAGAAATGACAAACAATTGCTGTCATTCTACTGACGAATACTGTATGTCCTGCTTGAGTGTATCTCCGTGCTGGTACCTTTTCTTGTTTGATGTCTTCCTTCTTCACAGACTTGAGGTTAGCTCGGAGGTCCATGGAGCCCTTGTGTTTGGAGCCCAGCAGAGCTCTCATCATCTCATCAGCCGACACCCTGACCTTCCTCAGAGCAGGCTTCTTAAACTTCCCCCCCAGGTCCTGCACCTTCAGCTTCAGCTCATGGATCTGCATCATGGAATGTATTGTAAGCACAATGATTGCAACGAGCATATGCTAACCTCCGAGAGTCAAATGATTCTCTTGTTATCATGGTGTCATTTCTCGAGTATCTACATTTCAGTATCTCCTCTAACTGTGGCAAAGGGTTTTGTATTTATTTTGTGTATTTGTACGGAAGTGTTTTGCGCTTATGAAGGTGTGCAGCTGTAGAGGTTGTAAGGTTGTAATTGAAGCCATACGTCTTTGTTGTTCTTGATAACTTTGGCCTCGTAGTCGTACCGCTCCTCATCCACCGTGTCGATCTTGGCATGAATCTGTTTACACAGTTTCTAAAAAAAAAAAACAGACCAAAACAACAACAACAACACATAAACAACGTTCTGTATTGCTGTTCAAGGGGTGATGCACCTGTCAATGATCCAGCCTGCGTTGAAGTTGACACCATGTGCCTTCTCAAGTCCAATCCACTAATATTTAATTCTCCATCAAGTTATGAGGCGTATTTATAGGCGTATTTGATAGAACGGAGAAGCTTCACGTTTCTTCTGATCCTGCTCTGATTGGCTGTGTCTGTCACTCACTTGCAGCTCTTCCAGGGCCAGGCCGGACACCTGGAGAGGCGGCAGTTTCTCCCCCAGGTAGCGGACCTTCTCCTCGTTCCTCGCTGCCGTCTCTGCCTCCAGTTCCTCCATGGCGCGGGTAAGCAGGAGGATCTGTGATGGATCGAGACGGTAGAATTGAAACAAAACTGCACTTGGATGTGTGTGCAGAAGTGTAGGTGTAATGTTCTTGGTGTGTTTTGCTGTGATGCACTATAACCTTTGGAGGGTTACCTTGAGGGACAGCTTGCGGGAAGCTGATATCTTGGATTTGGGCTACAAACAAAACACAAATGTACAACAAAAGGGTTTAATACGTTGTTATTATAATGAGAATCAGAATCGATTAGAAATTTTGGAATTTTCTATGTAGGGACATTTTAATTAACAGAGGTCACACTAGACAGTACCTTGGCCTCTGCCTTAGGATGCATGGGCATGGGGGCATCCTAAGGATAGATATAGTCACAGGAAGACAAAGTCAGTTTGACATTCATTATACTTGAACATTCATAAAATACAAGCATGCTGCTCCATGCAAGAGTAGTGGTTGATAAATGTTGAGGAAAAAAAACTCACATCACTGCAATGGTCGCGTTGAATTTAAGGGAGAAAGCAAGAGCGATAAGGAATCATTGAAAAGCACAGGTCATCAACTTTTAAAAGACGCAAAGTATTACTTACTCTATGGCCATTGTGGAGGCTTCGATATAAGGAACGTCTGTCCGCCGGGTAGGTCTCTCCCTAATATAACACTAAAAGAAAAACACCGGGCACAAAAGTCTATGAGCGACCAGCGATAAATCACCTTCAACTGGACACTTAATCACAAATATCATAATCTATGATTGATACCAGCTATAAACGGATGATCAGCGGGAGTACCTTGGTTGTGCAGAAGGATGCTCTGGGCTCCCGCCACACTAACCTTTGGTTATATCCGAACTTCAGAATAGCGCGTGTTAATTATAGCGCACCGCAACACGCGCTGCGTATTCCAAACCTCTCGAGCGCCCAGAGACACGATGACACACTGATCATCCCGTCAGTGTCACATGGGATTATCGGAAAAAATGAGCTTGTTAACTGAACACGCTTTCAAATTGGCCTATGATCACAGCAAGATGCGACCTATACACCAAATCAAGCATTACATTACAATATAATTATAGGATTCGGATAAATTGATCCAATGTAGGCTATTGTATGTTGGCTTATATTCGTTTAGAATGGCGTACTATTGACATTTCAAGTATTTGTTCGCTATATTGCATGAAAAGTATTTTTTCATGTATTCTGTATGTGTATGTGTGAGAGACTGTCACGTTTGTCAAGTTCTAGAAGGTTCGGTTTGAGGTGTTCCATAGCAGATGTCTGAGCTATTTTTTTCAATAACCTTTACTGCTATTTCTGTCTTTTACACAATGCTCCGGCACATTGTGTCTGTGAAGGATCTATGTCAAGCAGCTGTCACATCATCTATCACACATCAGACTGGCTCCAGCTTCTAGCTCCAATCTTCTCTCCAACCCATGCAGGCAAACCCAGGCAATCAACTGAACCTTTCCTCCAGCCAAAGCCCTCTTCCCACCAAGTCTCAAGGCCCAGCTAATTCCATTCTGCTGTTGTGATCTTTCCGTTTTTATCTTTCTAGATCTCTCCAGAACCCATCCTTATGGTCCCAGCCCCCTCTCCCCAGTCCTCTACTGTAACCCAGTCTCTGCTATGGCGTCCCAACCTCTGAAGATTTGAGATCAGTCCAAATAATCGCCTGTGGGGTTATAACTCTGTGATTGAAAACATGTTGTGTTTCTAGCATTACATTCAACCATGGAACTCTTTGTACTGTGCTGTAGGCCATGTAGCTGTTAGGATGGTTAGATGAAGGGATAAACAAAGACTGTGTTACATGATCGCCCGTCTGATGTGTACAGTTGCATGAATCAATATTTAATCTGTTTCCATAATCACCTTCCATGAAATCAACACAAAGCTGACATCGAATATAGAGCACACTGCTTATCCAACAGACAGAAACTTTATTGATGGCCCCAGTTCATTATGACCTTTATTGGGTGCCTTGGAACCAGAGCGAGCACCAGGTTCTTAGAATGGTATGAATATCTGTCTTCAACTCACACCCAAAAATATCAACCAATCCCTTCTCATCGCCCCAAGGCTGGCTGACCTGAAGACAAGCACAGGGTTCTGTGATTTCAATCACATAAATCCACCTGGCACAAAATATCAGCAGTCAAATGAAGCTCCCAAGTCTAAAAAAGCACACTGACTTTATTATTCATTCATTATTATATAAATTATTAAATCCATTCAAATAAAGCATGTTTTGGCTTTACAAATAAACGTTTCAGAAGACTTTTTACACTCAGGGACCAGACTGAACCGCAACCTTTGCCCCGGAATCCATCGCCTGGCTGTCAGAGCCAGAGGGGGCATCTTACCGGCGATGACATGCGGAGCTGTTTAACTACGTCTTTTATATTAGCCAGTTAAATAAACCATCATCTGCAGATGTAACGTCAGCTAAAACTGCATCTTAGCAGAAGACAATTACACCGGAGCTGAATTAAATCAAGTATTTCCCATCTTCTTTGAGGATATAGACCTGGTCTCCGGTTATGGGAGAGACGCGGAGGAGGTCAAGCGGGCGGGCTGTCAACAATGTTCGGCTGAAAACATCGCTGGTGTGGCGGGTCTAATGTTGAACAAGCTAGCAGGCTAGCTCCGGTAAGGACAGCACACTAGAATCCATTCAAACCAATACAAATTAATATGGTTAGTTTATATATATTTTTTATATATTTTCTTTTAGATATAGAGCTATGTTGCTATGTAGTCCACACACTGCAATGCACCACCCTTAGTAACAGCATTGTGGTTAGCATGAATGCTAGCTACTACTAGCAGATGTTTTGCCTTGAATTTAGCTTTAAAATTAGCTGGCTGCTAACTTTTGAGCTACTAAAATGCTGTTGTCATTTGATAATCATGATCACAGCAGCAGGACACGTAGTCGCATAACGTGGGACTAGCTAACAGGCTAGTTAGCTCACTGGCACTTGGCTAAGTGGTTAAGGAGCTAACAGGCTTGCCCCACATAGGTTGCTCCAGTGAGGACACTGTCATTAAACGATTAGAGACCCCCCAACCCAATCAAGGATTGTTCTAGTTCCTTAAGACCATGCCAGGTGGTCGGTATTGGATGAAAAGAGCTAATAGTCACACCCCTCTTACAACTGTCAGTAGCACATGTTGCCAAGTGTTCACACACCTTTATCCATTGCCTGGTCCAGCCATAACAGCATCTGTGTTTATTCCCATCCATTCCCAGTACAACACATCGTTGAAACATGCCAGGGAAACTGAAAGCCAAGATTGTGGCCGGGCGCCACTTGCCCGTCATGGACCGAGCCAGTGACCTGACTGATGCATTTGTAGAGGTGGGTAGAAGGACATCTGTCCACAGGTATATATGTATTGTCATGTTAAGCTTTGATTTTACATGGCATGTTCTAACTGTCCACTGCATATTTTTAGGTCAAGTTTGGAAACACCACTTTTAAAACGGACGTCTATCACAAATCACTCAACCCACAATGGAACTCAGAATGGTTCAAGTTTGAGGTGAAGTATCCCAGCAGAGTCTTATTCTATTATTCTTATTACTTCCAAACCACCTTTTCCCTTCTATTGATGTCCTCCTTGTCCATTCCTACTGTCCTCCCTTCCTCCCCCATCTCTTCAGGTGGATGATGAAGACTTGCAGGACGAGCCATTGCAGATCACAGTGTTGGACCACGACACGTACAGTGCCAATGATGCCATAGGGAAGGTTTACATTGACATCGACCCCCTGCTGTGCAGCGAAGCTGCCACCGTCATCTCTGGCTGGTTCCCCATCTACGACACCATACACGGTACACAGATAGCCAGTCAGCCAGCCAGCCAGCCAGCCAGCCAGCCACCTCTTCTGGGACCTCACCCATCACCCATCCCTGGTTTGAATGGCTCTCCTGTGTTATCTTCCAGGTATCCGAGGAGAGATCAACGTCTTGGTCAAGGTCGACCTCTTCAACGACCTGAACCGTTTCCGACAGTCCTCCTGCGGCGTGAAGTTCTTCTGCAGTGAGTTCACTTCTCTCTCCAGCCAGCCTAACAAACCACGATGCTCGCTGTACCGTACCATATTAGCGGTGTGTCTGACCGCCATGTTTGTTCCCGTGCGTTAGCCACCTCCATCCCGCGCTGCTACCGGGCGGCGCTGGTCCATGGCTTCGTGGAGGAGCTGGTTGTGAACGAAGACCCAGAGTACCAGTGGATCGACCGCATCAGGACCCCGCGGGCCTCCAACGAGGCCAGGCAGAGGCTCATCTCCCTCATGTCCGGTAGGAGGGAACCCTGACTGTCACATGACCCGGTAACCTGACCCGGTGATGTCACACACAGCCTGGGTTAGGGTCAGGGCTGTTTGTGGTTTGTGTGTTACTGTGCCCTCTCTGATTCTCACTGTGTGTGTGTGTGTGTGTGTGGTTCCCTGACCAGGCGAGTTGCAGAGGAAGATAGGTCTGAAGGTGTTGGAGATGGGTGGGAACGCGGTGGTGGGCTATCTCCAGTGTTTCGACCTGGAGGGGGAGTCGGGACTGGTGGTCCGGGCCATTGGGACCGCCTGCACGCTGGACAAACTTAGCTCTGGAACATGCAACACTAACACACACTCACACCCAAACACAGCACCGGCGTCCAACGCCTGCAACTCTCCGTCCAAAGACAGCAAAGAGTGAGTATGATGGTATGAGCATGGAGACTGCTTGCGTCTGTATTGACTTGAGAGTGTGTAAGCAGGAGATGTACATTCCCCTTCAAAAGTATTGGAACGACAAGGTCAATTCCTTAGTTTTTTTTTGTACACTGAAGACATTTGAGTTTCAGATCAAAAGATGAATACGAGACAAAAGTTTAGAATTCCAGCTTTTATTTCATGGAATTTAAGTCTAGATTTATTAAACACCTCAGGACAGAGCACCTTTTCTTTGAACCCCCCATATTCATCTTTTGATCTGAAACCCAAATGTCTTCAGTGTACAAAAAAAAACAAAGAATTGACCTTGCCGTTCCAATACTTTTGGAGGGGACTGTACATGATTGTAGCTACGTGCGTTTGCGACTGTGTGTGTTAGTCCAGCCCCTTGCAAACGATTCCTGTGTGTGTCTCAGTATTTTGTCCCTGTGTTGGTGTGTACACGTCACATGACACTTGCGGTACACGTCCCATTCTGAGACACACACACGTGGACACACAGCCATGTTTTCAGACGCCTGTCTAGACTCCCTGGCCTCCTCCACTGGAGCTGTGCATGTGCTTGGGCTGCGTGTTCTCTATCGTCTCTCTCTCTCTCTCTCTCTCTCTCTCTCTCTCTCTCTCTCTCTCTCTCTCTCTGTCTCTGTCTCTCTCTCTCTCTCTGTCTCTGTCTCTGCCTTGTGTGTGTGTGTGTGTGCGTGTATGCATGCGTAGAGCTATTCATGCATGAGTTTGCCTGGGAAGTGTGGTATGGAGCGAATAGGCAGAGGACAGTGAGGAGGTGAGGTGGAGGGAGGTGGGTGGAGGAGGGATATGAACGCAGCCCAGAGGATCCTGACCTGCTGTGTGTTAACAGGGGATGTTGAAGCGGGGGGCGGGGATGGGGAACCCTCTCTCCTCTTTCCTTCTGGTCGTCTGTTTTCCCTTGCCCTTCTTTACTTTGCTGCAATGTTGTGGTGTGTTGTTGTTGTTGCTGTTGTCTCTCTTCCTTTCCGGCTCTGCTTCCGTTTGGATTTGGCTCGTCTGTTGATGCGTGTGTGCGGATCGCTCCACTCTCTCCGTCCCCCCCGCGCCCTGTTTGGGTCCAGATCCCCCCTGGCTCACGGATGTCGCTCCACCCACAACAGCCCGGTGCACTCTGCCTGCAGCACCCAGAGACTGTCCCAGAGCTTGTCTGTCTCTGTCCCCACTCTCGTCTTCACCGGTACGGGGGGGGGACAGCCAGGGGAAAGAGAGACTCAGCGAAAAGGGAAAGCCAGCAGAGTTAGATAAAACGATTCCGGGAGAGTTCTGGGAGGGCAGGGTTTGGATCTGTCGGGGTTGGAAGATGGAGGGTGGAATGAACAGTGAAATGAGCCAGAGGTAGAGGAAGATCTGAGTGTCAGAGTGCCAGTTAAAAGGCTCAGGTTATCCTGGCCGATCCCTTCCAGATCATCTGCCCCTGCTGCCCTCCGTGACATCAGCCCAGTCAAGTACTTCATGGAGGAAAGCAGAGCCACTTCCAAACTACAGGCTTCTTTTCACTCCCCATGTTCCACCGCTAAATCAAACTCATCACTACATTCTGCACATCATTCTGCCCAGCAGGCGGGGTTAGCATGAGCTCAACACCTAGGCTAGCTGGCCTTTTTATGATGGGAGGTGTGGTCAAGTAGTTTCCAGGGAACTGATTGGGAGATTGGCTTCATGCCGCTTCCATCTTACTGGGACACGTGCTTCTGCTCAGTCAGTTCTGTTTGCCCCCCCACTCCCCCTCCCCCTCTTTCAGTCTCCGCCCCCTTTTGTGTTTCCGGACCACTTTTGTGTTTTTGTGTGTTTGTGTTCCGGCTCACTTTTGTGTTTGTGTGTGTTTGTGTTCCGGCTCACTTTTGTGTTGTTGTGTGTTTCATATGCTTGCTTCCTTGTGTTGTGTAGTTTGTGTATTGACATAGGCACGCAGTTAACACACCTTTACGCCTGCTGCTCACACACACCTTTTTAGCAACCTGGTCTTTCCCCTTTTACAAACACACACACACACCTCTCACACACACACGCACACACAGGCGGAGAGGTGACTGACATGTGTCGTGTTCCCCCCCCCCCCCCCCCCCCCCCCCCGGCAGGCCGGTGTTCAGTGAGGACCCCCCTGCCTCCTCTGCCCCCCCCACCCCTCTCAAAACCCTTCCCTCTTCCTCCTCCTCTCCTCCCCCCTTCTCTCCCTCCAAGCCCTGCAGCCGCCAGTCCTCCTCTTCAGACACTGACCTCAGTCTGACGCCCAAGACTGGTAAGACACACCCCTCCTGTCCCCCCACCCCCCACCCCCTCCCCCCCCCACACACACACGCTGGACCCCTCTGTGGCTCCGCCCCCTGGCGATGGTGGTCTCTGTGGTCGTGCTTCGATATGATTTCCATTTTGAGTTGTTGCAGTCCCCAGTGTGTTTCAGTTGCTCTGCCCCCCATCCCGTCCATGTCACCCTGAGGCCCGGTGCGTCTCCCTGAGCAGGGGTTCCTCTGTGTTCTCAGAACACCAGAGGAACGTCTCTGCGCGTACCAGAACTCTGCGGAACACAGGACATCAGTCTTAGTGTTAGTGTACTGTTACGGCAGCGGTTCTCAATGCCGGTCCTCAGGGCCCACTGTCCTGCATGTTTCCCCCTTTCCAACACACCTGATTTGAATAAATTGTCATTATCAGGCTTCTGCTGAGCTTCATAAGGACCCATTTGTTTGAATGAGGGTGTTGGAGCAGGGAAACATCTAGAACATGCAGGACAGCTTGCCCTGACGACCGGAATTGAGAACCACTGTGTTACGGGCTCACCAGGTCTCTTGTGGTTTTAGTGTCATTCCTTGGCTTGTCTCTCTCTGTAAGAAGCACTGTGTCACAGATATGGGGGGGGGGGGTTGTTTAATGCCTGATTGATTTGTTTTCACCCACCTATCTACAGTTACGTCTGTTGGCCAGGGTAGGTCCATCCACTAATAGTGAACACACACACAAACACACACAGCCACTCGAACTGTCATCCATCCCTCCTCCCTTTCTGAAGTGATTTTCTTTCTTTCTGGTTACTCTGTTTTTCTGATCCTCTGCCCCTCCCTTTCCTCCATCTCTCTCTCTCTCTCCATCTCTCCCTTCAGACAGTCTCTCCTCTCTCCTAACACCCCGTCTCTCTTCCACCCCAGCGAGGACCCGGCCTGGGATATTCCTCAGTCCCAGCTCCCCCTCCCTCTCCTCCGAGTCCCTCCCCCTGCCTCTTACCGGGCCAATCGCCCACGGCCTCAGGCCTGTCTCTAGGGCCGCCACTCCGCCACCCCTCTTCTCCGTCCAATCAGACTCAGCCATGATGAGAAAGTGCGTGTCGTTCAGTGAGGATCTGCTGCTGGCGGCCTCCGGTAGGACAGACGCGTGTCCGGCACTCGCACATCCTCACAGCAACCCTTTTGAATCCAGCATCGGAGGGCCTCTAACATGACCGGCTTCCCTCCCCCCCTCCACCCTACTGAACACCCTGCCTGCTGGTGGCCTTCCTGGCTGGAATGCTGCTGCTGACTGTCACAGAGTGTCTCCCTCAACCCAGGCGTCCAGGCCGGGCTGTGGCTTCAAGTAGTTAGTGGGTGGGGCCCTGGTATGTCCCTCTAACAGCACCCCCCCCCCCCCACCCCACACCCCCACCCCCCTTTAGCACTAGTCACTGGAGTGGCATGGCTTGCGGTGAAGTTAACCCAGGTCCTCCCAGGTTAGTGTAGGTCAGGGATAATCTAATACAGCCTGGATAGATTTGCGTGTGCCAGTATAACAAGCAGAGATTGATTAAGGTGGGGGCCGAGAAAGTAGATGAAATCAGTTGACTAAACGATGCTGAGCAAATTCTGTGGGGTGGGGGTGGGGGGGGGGAGTTGGCAGTGTGACTCATAAAGTTTGACTTTCTCCTCCAATCAGGAATGGGGAGTGGGGGCAGCGCTGGGAAGGAGGCGGGGCCTCTGAAGACTCTGTTGAGGCAGCAGACGCAGTCGGCTTTGGAGCAGAGGGTACGTACAGACCGTATACACACACACACACACACGTACACATCAAACCAGCCCTGTACTTCACCACACTGATTACACCGTGCTGTTTATTTAGCTGTGTGTGTATGTGTATTATGTGTGTGTGTGTGTGTGTGTGTGTGTGTGTGTGTGTGTGTGTGTGTGTGTGAGAGGGGGGGTTGAATAACTCTCCCTTTCTGCACTCTGGATCTCTGCCTCCCAGGGAGCCGCCTCTGGTTTGTTGCTAAGTGTCGGGGTATGTGACTCCCTCCTCCTCCTCCTCCCACCTCCCTCCCAGCTCTCTGGCCCTGCTGCCTGTAGAGGGGCTCCACGTCTGAGAGCACCCCGCCAGGCTAAGATACTTGCTATTGGCTTGGTGTAGCCCACCAGCTCTACTAACCACAGGGTCTGAGAGCTAGGGGCTGGGAATGATCCGGTCTAGGTCTTGGCCTCTTCTGGGCCTGGGCCTGGGCCTGGGTCTGGGTCTGGGTCTGGGTCTGGGTCTGGGTCTGGGTCTGGGTCTCAGCTGGGAGGGATGTGTGTTCTGGATGCTGCTATCGTGTGTCTCCTCTCCTGTCTGATTTTGGTCCCAGTAGAAGTTCATCTCGCCCATCTGCATGGTTGAAGGAGCCTCTCACAGTTGAATCTGCCTGAGATGTTAATGAACTGAACTTCATGAACTGACGCCACCGTCAGTGCTGTTGAAATACCGAGCCAGATTCAGTTCAATCTGGGCGATTTGCCATCTGGTTTGCAGTGCCTGCGGTTAAGGTAGAGGGTTTGGCAGCATGGGAATCCCCCCCCTCCCCTCCCCTCCCACCTCCCACTCTTCCTCCTATATGCATGTCCCTAGGGGGGGAGACGCCCTGACCTGGTGCCGCGTGGCTCTGCCCCCAGGTCTGGAGTCCCTGTTCTGGGCCTGGAAGATCCTGTGTATCTGCCCTCAGATATAAGCTGATCTTCATGCACTCAGGGACCTCTGTTGAGATGGGTGATGCTGGGGAATCCCAGAGTGGTGACCTGACTGGACACATGTCTGGACCTGAACTGGAATGCTGCTGTTCAAGTGACTCGGCTCTCCTTGACACAGCCCCCCTTCCCCCCTCCGCCCCCAGTGTCGCCCCCTGTGTCCCAGTTCTCCACTCCTGAAAGCTGCTGCCTTTTATTGAATCAGGCCTGCCTCTCTTCTTTTCTCTCTCTCTCTCCCTCTCTCTCTCTCTCTCTCTCTGTCTCTCACTCTCTGTCTCTCTCTCTCGCCCTCTCTTTCTCTGTCTCTCTCTCCCTCTCTCCCTCTCTCTCTCTCTCTCTCTCTCTCTCTCTCTCTCTCTCTCTCTCTCTCCCCCTCTCTGTCTCTCTCTCTGTCTCTCTCTCTCCCTCTCTCCCCCTCTCTCTCTCTGTCTCTCTCTCTCTCTCCCCCTCTCTCTCTCTCTCTCTGTGTCTCTCTCCCTCTCTGTCTCTCTCCCTCTCCCCCCCCTCTCTCCCTCTCTCTCCCCCCACCTCTCTCTCCCTCTCTCTCTCTCTCTCTCTCTCTCTCTCTCTCTGTGTGTCTCTCTCCCTGCAGGAGTTCCCCTTCTTCACTCTGACCTGTTTCCCCCCTGGCTTCCTGATCCACGTGGGTGGCGTGGTCAGCGCTCGCTCCGTCAAGCTGCTCGACCGCATCCACAACCCAGGTGAGCTCCTCCTCCTTGCCATCGCCCTAGCCCCCCCCCATTCTTGCATCAAGTCCTGGTCCTATTCCCCCACCCCTGTCCTCTGTCCTGTCTAATGCCCCTGGGAAAGGGCACTGCAGGGGGGGACAGTGGGATGTGACAGGGTGTGGCGTGCATCAGGTGCTCCCTCTGGTGGCCGCAGGATGTCAGGACACGTTCCCGCTAGCCACGGAACAGCCCTGCGTCCCAGAGAGAGGGAGATTCAGGCTACGCCCTCAGCCCTGCCCAGCACCGACCTGCTGCCCCCTTCAGCACCAATATCTTATATCTATGTTGCTGTTGTTGTTTTTTTTAAGCACTTAATCCTAGTATGATGGATAGGGACAATTTATATCATTTAGATTTTTTGTATTCCTTTTTTCGGAATGTTTTCTTGGTGTTATTTCCAGCTGTGTTGTTGTGTTGTTGTGGTGGTGTCGAGGCCCTGTGGTGGTGCATGGCTCTGGTCCTCTGCTGCCTGTGCTGTGTGGAGGTGTTGGCTGGTGGTCAGGTCCTGGCTAAGAAAACCTTTATTTGTCCCCCAGGGGGGGAAATTGCAGTTCACAACAGCAGCAGGGTAAAGTACAGCACACAGAGTTGCAGGGTAATAATAACAATAACAATAAGGGGGGCACGATATAGTACAGTATAAAAAATAAATGAAGAAAAAATAAGTAAATCAAGTACGCGGTTAAGTGAGTGGTTCCTGTCTCGAATGTGAACCACATATAGACATGTACGGTAGACAGTTATTGCATGTAAGGAATATTACAGGGCTCCTTCACTTGAATCAGAAGGCTCTCTACATGCTATTGACCACTGGACGATGCCTGGTGTTTGTAAACATTCGCAGGTTGGGAAGCGGATAAACGGCGTCCCTGTTTTTGGATCAAGCTTTTTTCCCCCTGTAGGCCCAAACTTTAGTATTTATGTTTCACCATGGTAACCTGTCTGGATGACCTAGGCATCTAGGCATGCTTGATGGGTTCTTCTGCTGGCTGAATAGCTGCTGACTGATTGGCCAGGATCGTAGGCAGCAGCAGAAGATGTTGGATTAGCCAGCATGCTAAAAACACAGCAGGCTGATAGGCTGAACCTCCCTCTGTACAGCTGTTTCCATGCTAACCAGCTAGCCAGTGTGAACTCAGCTCCAGGCTCCCTGTGTCTACTGTAGAGCATCCCTCAGACGTCAACACTGCTGCATGACTCTTTACCTCATCTGGATCTCTCTGGCTCTGGATCTCTCTGGCTCTCTCTCTGGATCTCTCTGGCTCTCTCTCTGGCTCTCTCTCTCTCTGGCCCGCTCTCTATCTCTCTGGCCCTCTCTCTCTCTCTGGCTCTCTCTGGCTCCATCTCTCTCTCTCTGGCTCTCTCTCTCTCTCTCTCTCTGGCTCTCTCTGGCTCCATCTCTCTCTCTCTGGCTCTCTCTGGCTCCATCTCTCTCTCTCTGGCTCTCTCTCTCTCTCTGGCTCTCTCTGGCTCCATCTCTCTCTCTCTGGCTCTCTCTCTCTCTCTCTGGCTCTCTCTGGCTCCATCTCTCTCTCTCTGGCTCTCTCTGGCTCCATCTCTCTCTCTCTGGCTCTCTCTCTCTCTCTGGCTCTCTCTGGCTCCATCTCTCTCTGTCTGGCTCTCTCTAGCTATCTCTCTCTGGGTCTTCTTCTAGTGATTTCTCCCTCCTTCTGTACTTTTTCCCCCTCCTCTCTTTCCATCTGCCCTCAGTGCCTGCCCCCCCTTGCTGCTGTCTATTTTTCAGCCTTCATCATTTCACCCCCTCCCTCTCTGTCCCTCTCCCTATCTCTCTCTCTCTCAGTAGGATTACACCTGACTAGTGTGTGTTCTTTGCACTGTGACTGACTGTGGAGTGATGTTGTTCAGTGTTGTGTCTGTACTGTAGTATGTGTCTTCTCTCTCTCTCTCTTTCTCTCTCTCACGCAGTCTCTGTCTCTCTCTCTTCTGTACTAACGGTGTGTTTTGACCCAGCCTTGGGTAACACGCGCTCATACAAACTGCTAGACTGGAATAGTGTCACTGCAGGTATTTGCCCCCTTTTACTGCTCTCACACACAGGGGCTATGGCAGCTCACCGAAAGGCCCAGCGCTCTGCTCCCTGCACCGGCCACACCCTGCCAAACTGCAGGCTACACTGACCTGGGGATGCCCAGCCAGCCAGGCCCCTGGCACCCCTACAACACACATACACACACACACACCAAAACCAAGTGTGGCTTGGCCCACTAGCTGCTTTAAAAGTGAGCTCCTTTGTAGGGGAGGGGGGGTTACCTCTAGCCAAACGTTCCGACTCTTCCGGAAGGCGTGTCCGCACTCTTGCCAGCCTCTTTTAGTGAGCTGCCATTCTCCTCTCTCTGGTCTGTATGCGTGTGTGTGTGTGCTAAACTGGCTCGGAGCATGCGCTATGTTTGTGCCCCCCCCCTCCCTCTTCCTCCTCCTCCACCCAACCCTGCCTGCCCCCCCCCCTCTCCTTCTTTCCTCTTAACCTCCGTCTCCACCCGATACACCCCCCCCAGCCCGCCCCCTGCTGCCGCACAGCTGATGGCCGAGCGCCCCTCCCTGCTGTCCCAAGGGGCCGCTCCAACGCTGCACGAGCACGGCGCCCCCCAACCTTTGTAGACCACAGGAGGGGGTCAGGAGAGTGACCCGCCCCCCCCTCCCCCCACCCACCCACCCCCCTCCCATGAGACAGACTGGGCATGTGCATCCCTGCCTCACGGAGGCCGTATTCATGCTGGGGGGGGGGGGGGGGGACTTGAGGGCGGGACCGGGGGGAATGATGAAAGGGATGGAGGGATGGAAGGAGGTATGGAGGGAATGGATGGCTGTCCTGGGATGGGTCCAGAGGACTAGGATACGTGCTGGTCGGGGCGATGGGGGTGAATGAATATGGCCCTTTCTGTAGCCGTGAGTGCACGTGGTCTTGAGTGTGCACGTGAAGAGTGCCTGTGCCTGTGGGACTCGTTGCTTCTCTCCTGAAAGGCTCCTTCCTGCTCCTGGGGCCTTTTTTTAAACGCATCATCACTCATCGCTCCTGTCAGCCTTTCCTATCCTCTAGGCTCCTTTCCTATCCTCTACTCTCATCTCCTCCTCTCTTCTTCTCTCTTATACTCTCCCCTCAAGTCTCCTCTACACCTTCCCAGTTTATCCTTCATGCCATGTTTGTGAATAGGTAAGGCTGACTCCCAAACATTTTCCTTCCCCCTGGTGCCCCCTCCCTGGTTCCCTCCCCTCACCAGGGGAGGGGGGGGACTGGGAGTGAAGGAAAGATGGGCTGGAGGCTTTTTGACTGAAACCCCCCCCCCCCCTCACTGAAACTAACCAGATTCCCATCATCCTCATCATCACCACCTCATTTCCAAAGTGTACCTGCTTGCTATGATACATCGTTTAACCAACACGTTAGCAGAGAACATGCCTCTGACATGCTAGTTATCACCAGTCAGTCGACAGGTGTAGGGACAAAGAAGAAAGAGTATATTGTACAGGTCTTCATAGGCCTCCGCTAGTTAGTGACAGTGTCCTTGACTGTGTGTGTGTGTGTGTGCGCGCGTGCGTGTGTGTTGCAGATGAGCCAGAGACTCGTGATGCGTGGTGGGAGGAGATTCGTCAGGAGATCAAGTCCCACGCCAAAGCTCTGGGCTGCCATGCTGTAGTGGGATACAGTGAGAGCACCAGCATCTGGTAGGTCCACACACACACATGCACACACACACACATGCACACACGCACACATGCACACGCACGTTTACCGTATTTTCCGGACTATTAGTTGCTCCGGAGTTTACGTTGCACCAGCCAAAAAATGCATAATGAAGAAGTTGCACTGGACTATGTTTGGGGGGGAAATTGATTAGATAACATCAGAGACCAAGAACAGACATTTCATTTTGATGTATAATATTTTTAATATATAAAAATAATTCAAAAGAGTAAGTCGCAGGACCAGCCAAACCATGGAAAAAAGTATAGAGAAAAATACGGTACATGCTCACACACATGCATACACCCACATACATACTCGCACACACACAGGCACACACACAGATACCCGCATACATGCTCATATACACACTCACACACACAGACACACACACATACATGCTCAAACACAGCAACCAGACTGTCAAGAGTCATTTGATAGCAGATCTGTCAGTAACCACCCCCCTCTCTTTCCCTCAGCGAGGAAGTCTGCATTCTCTCAGCCTCAGGCACAGCCGCCATCTTGAATCCACGCTTCATGCGTGAGGGCTGTCTGGACGTCGCCGGAAGCGACCACAGGTTGTCACAGCAACCCGCCCCTGTCATGGGGGGGTCGGACAGGGTCGAGGGGGAATTTAGCTCAGCTTGGCTGGGGTAGGTTCCCAGCCTACGCCCCCTCTACGGGCTACAACCACACTACACTGTTCCCTAACCCCTGTCCCATCGCGGTCCTTCGCCTCATGTCTGGTGGTGTGAAGCCTCCATCTTCAAGCAGTTCCCCTAAACATTCAGGAGGAGCCAAGCAGTGGAGATCAGAAATCAGACTAACCCCTTACTAACCCCTTACTAACCTGGCCTTCTGCATCACAGTTAGACCAACATCCATCTTAACTGACCAATCAGATTCAGGAGGGGTGGAGGGAGGTGGGCCATGAGATTACATGATGTGGGAAATATCTCGGAAGCCAATCAGAACACAGAATCATCAGTGGTTGTAGCCCTTAGATTGGGCCTGTGTTAAATCAGCACAGGGACACACCACCCAGTGGGTGTGGCCAGGGGCCTGGTGGCTGTTGATTGGGTAGTTGGGAATAAGAAGGCTATAATCAGTCTAGCATGACAGTCATTAGGAGGGAGATGTTTCTAGACAACATGTGATTCCTGTATTGAAAGAGCTGTGTTAGCAGTATACACCAGCGCTAGTCTGTCATAATTCACAGACCAGATTTGTGTTGCATGCCTTGTGAATGATGAAATAAAGCAACGCTTTATCCAGCTGGTGACAGTGAATAGCTGGATCCTAACTGGATCCATGCAGTCTCCCCTCCCAGATGCTTGAATGTCTCCAGTCAGGATGGAGGTCCTGGTGAATAAGCACTGTGTGATTCCCCCCTCACCCCCCCTCGCTCTGCTTCATCGGTGCTTTGTGGGCTTATGTTACAGTGTGGTTGTGTGTGTGTGTGTTGGGTCCTCTGTGTGTGTGTGTGTTGGGTCCTGTGTGTGTGTTACATTGTGAATGTTTGGTCCTGTGTGCGTCTTGCGTCCTGTGTGTGTGTGTGTTGGCTCCTGTGTGTGTGTGTGTGTGTGTGTGTTGGCTCCTGTGTATTCCCCAGGTTTGAAGATTCATCTCCCACTAGCTGTGGCTTCTGTCATATCCCCTATGATGAACTGAACATGCCCTTCCCTGCCCAGCTCACCTACTGTTACCACTGTCGACGGCAGAAGGTCTAAGACACACACACACACAATGCACACACACACACACACAATACACACACACACACAATACACACACACACACAATACACACACCCACCACACCCACATCGCACGAAAAAGCTCCCATGATGCAAAGTTTCCTTCTCTGAGCTGCTTTGAAACCGCAGCCCTACAGTAACATCAGCATGGAGGTGTGTGTGTGACGTGTGTGTCAGTAACACCAGGGCTGTTGTCTTTGATCCAGGTTCCAGATGTGCTCTTCACAACCATCGACCTGCCAACAGAGGCTGCTGTCAACGGGAAGGGCTGTCTCATACAGGCTAGGTACCACACACACACATCCAGTATCTCATACAGGCTAGGTACCACACACACACACATCCAGTATCTCATACAGGCTAGGTACCACACACACACACATCCAGTATCTCATACAGACTAGGTACCACACACACACACATCCAGTATCTCATACAGGCTAGGTACCACACACACACACATCCAGTATCTCATACAGGCTAGGTACCACACACACACACATCCAGTATCTCATACAGGCTAGGTACCACACACACACACATCCAGTATCTCAATGTATCTGGTGAGTTTCAGTAGCTGCGTGTGTGTGTGTGCGCGTGTGTGTGTCCATGGTAGCTGGTGAGTTTCAGTGTGTGTGTGTGTGTGTGTGTCCATGGTAGCTGGTGAGTTTCAGTGTGTGTGTGTGCGTGTGTGCCTGCCCATGGTAGCTGGTAAGTTCAGCTGTGTGTGTGTGTGTGTGTGTGTGTGTGTGTGCGTGCGTCCATGGTAGCTGGTGAGTTTCAGTGTGTGTGTGCCTGCCCATGGTAGCTGGTGAGTTCAGCTGTGTGCTTGTGTGTCTCCAGGCTGTGCCGTCTGAAGAAGAAGGCCCAGGGGGAGGTGAACGCCACAGCCATCTCTAACCTGCTGCCCTTCATGGAGTACGAGCTGCACACCCAGCTCATGAACAAGCTCAAGCTGCGCTGCATGAACGCTCTGTTCGGCCTGCGCATCCAGATCAGCGTGGGGGAGAACATGCTGCTGGGCCTGGCTGTGAGTGTCTGCCTGGCGGGGGGGGGGGGGGGTCTGTGTGTCTGTCTGTGTGTCTGTCTGTGTCTGTCTGTCTGTCTGTGTGTGTGTTTTTGTCTGTGAGGTGGAGCTGTGTGTGTGTCTCTGTGTGTACCTGTCTGTGAGGGTGGGGTGTGTCTGTCTGTCTGTGTGTGTGTGTGTGTGTGTGTCTGTGGGGGTGTGTGTGTGGGTGTGTGTGTGTGTTTGTGTACCTGTCTGTGAGGGTAGGTGTGTGTCTGTCTGTGTCTGTGTGTGTGTGTGTTCCTGTCTGTGAGGTAGGGGTGTGTCTGTCTGTGGGGGTGTGTGTGTGTTCCTGTCTGTGAGGTAGGGGTGTGTCTGTCTGTGGGTGTGTGTGTGTGTTCCTGTCTGTGAGGTGGTGGTGTGTTTGCGTGTGTGTGTGTGCCTGTCTGTGAGGGTAGGGGTGGCTCCATTTGTGTCTGTAGGCTCTGTCCAGCCTAACTGTGTGTGTGTGTGTGTGTGTGTGTGTGTTTCCAGTCTGCCACAGGGGTCTACCTAACAGCCCTGCCTGCTCCAGGAGGGATCCAGATAGCAGGCAAGGCCCCCGGAGACCTGAGCTACGAACAGCACATCTCCTCCATCCAGAAACGCATCAACGACACCATCGCTAAGAACAAGGAGCTGTACCACATCCACCCTCCGGTGAGACGCAGCCCAGATGCTGCTGCACTGTGGACAGGACCCCACTGCCCTGTGCTTCTGGCTGGAGATGGGCCCTGGGCCTATGTTCCGGCCCCCTGATCCACCGTGGTTGTACATAAGTGTCGTAATAAACCTCCTTCCTCTGTTCCTTCCTTCCTTCTTCCGTTTTAAGAAGTTATTTGCGCTGGACCCCGAGACATTCGGCTGCATAAACATGGTACTGAGCTCCGCCAGAGGGGACGAGAGCTGACAGGATCGGCCAACCACGCATGCCTCCCTCTCCCCCCCCCCCGCCCCACCGTGTAGCCCGGAACCCTCTGCACACTCTCCTAGCACCTCTCTTTTAGGTCACAACCCTCCTTCTAGTCACAGTCCAATCCACCAACACAACCACAGTCACCACTGAGGGTACCCGGAACACACCTGCGTCCTCATGATGTCACCTGTGGCCTCGACATGCCCTCACCTGTGTGTGTGTGTGTGGTCGTAACCATCCTTCGGATTAACAGGGGCTGGTGTAGGACTAACCGGGCTTCCCTGAGGATGTGGGTGGGGTGTGAGGTGTGCGGGGTGGGCAGCGTGAGGTGTGCGAGGTGGGCAGTGTGGGCTGGAGTGCTGGGGAGCAGGGGGCTGTTGAAGGGGCTCAGAGGAAGAGCGTGCTGATGTTTGTGTGTGGTGGTCCTCCAGGAAGTGACAGAGGAGCTGGTGGGGTCTCCTATCCCAGAGCCCAGGCAGAGATCCCGCCTCTTCCGCTCCCAGTCCGAGAGTTCTGATGATCTCTCTGAACTGGACCTGTCCCACGGCAAGAAGGACGCCTTCGTACTGGAGGTGTGTGTGTGTGTCTCTGGGTGTCTGTGTATGTGTGTGTGTCATGTGTTTGTGCTGCAGGAGTGATGCTGATTTTTTTGCGGTCTGTAGATTGACGACACGGATGCTGTGGAGGACATCCACTCCCTACTCACTGATGCAGCCACACCCACAGGTACTGTACTGTACTGCCCTCAAACACACTCCCCTGTATAGTTACACAGCTCTCTCCTATATCTGATGTTTTCCCTCTCTCCACATCTGTAGGTTTCTACAGCTGTAATACTGAGATCATGCCTGGCATTCAGAACTGGACCGGCAGTCTCCAGGTCAGAGGCTGTTGATACAGATACAGAGCACCGAATGATGGAACAGCTGCTGACACCGTGCCTCCCATCCCCCCCCTCTAACCTCCCCCCCCCCTCTCTCTCTCCACCTCAGATGTTTACATCTGTGCGGGTCCTGAGGCTAAGCAATGCCAATCTGACCAACCAGGGCCTGAATAAGACCTTCACTGACCTGTGTGAGAACCTGCTGAAGGTAGGTCGCCCCCTGCAGGCCTGGCTGACAGCGTGTCAGCTCCACCCTCCCTCTCTGAACCTCCAGGGTGTGTGTGTGTGTGTGTGTGTGTGTGTGTGTGTGTGTGTGTGTGTGTGTGTGTGTGTGTGTGTGTGTGTGTGTGTGTGTGTGTGTGTGTGTGTGTGTGTGTGTGTGTGTGTGTGTGTGTGTGTGTGTGTGTGTGTGTGTGTGTGTGTGTGTGTGTGTGTGTGTGTGTGTGTGTGTGTGTGTGTGTTGTAGAGTCTGTACTTCAAGCTGCGCTCCATGGTGCCCTGCTGTCTGTGCCATCTGAACTTCACTGTGGCTGTGCCGGAGGAAGATCTCATACAGGTCACACACACACACACACACACTTGTTCTCTCCTATACCTTTTCAGAGTAACATGTATTAACCGTGTGTGTGTGTGCGTCCATCACCCAGGTTTGCGTGACGGCGGTGGCGATGAGTTTTGATAAGGACCAGGCTCAGGAGAGACCAGGACCGGACAAGTCTGTCCTGAAGGGTCAGTTTCCACAGTCTGTATCTGTAGCAGACAGGGCAGAGCCACAGGAAGTAACACCCTCCTTCCTACCTGCAGGAAGTGCAGAGACAGAGGAGCAGCTCCAGTTCTCCTTGGAGCTGTGCGCCGAGTCATCGGCCAGCAACCTGCCTTCAGCCAGGACCTCAGGTAGCCCTGACCTCTGACCTCAAACACAACCGTGGGCACGCTGTCAACCTGACCTCGTCCTGCTTTCAACATCTTCTTTTTCCCTCACAGCAGTGTGTGTGGGTGTGGGTGGGTGTGGGTGTGGGTGTGGGTGGGTGTGTGTGGGTGTGGGTGGGTGTGTGTGGGTGTGGGTGTGAGAGTGTGTCTCCAGTGTAAATCCCCAGAGCTGCTTGTCTGTACGTGAGCTCAGTGCAGGTGTGGCAGAGCGTCATGTGTTGCCCCGGGCAACAGGGATGTCCGCCATCTGTGGGGGGAAAAACTGTAGCATGTTTCTGCCGAGTGTGTCAAGGTACATTTTGATCGGTGTGTGTCAACAGGTGTCCCGGACAGCGGCAACACCCACCCATCATCCAGAGGTGAGCCCCCCCGACTCCGACCCCGCTCCTCCCCCTCCCTGCTACCATGACTGCCCTGTTTTTAAGTTCTCATCCCTTTTTGTCACAGACAGAGTTCTCCTGCTCCGCCTCTCAACCTCATCTTCCTTATGTTCTCTTTCTGTTCTGTGTTTCTGTTTTTTTTCCCGTTGTTCCTGTGTCTTTTTGTTTTCTTTGTATGTGTGCGTGGTGTTTGGTGTGGGCGTGCACTGTGTATGCGTGCGCACGTGTGTATGTGTGTGTGTTCTCTCCAGCTCCCTCCGTTGATTACGGTTCCTTTGCAGACAGATGCAGCACCTGGCTAGAGCTGCTTAGGCTGAAAGCTCACACCATAAGACGAGGATCAGTTAAGACAAGTAGGAGGACACTGTCGCTAGCACACTCTGGTGAACCATCACACACCGCACACACTCACACGCGCCCGCTCACACGCACGCACACACCCCTCCCTGCATGCCGCTGGGGGGCGGAGCAGTGCGAAAACCAAACACCGGCCGAGTGTGAAAGTTGAAGCCCCGCCCCTCAGAGGGATACCCAAACATCAGCCGAGCTTTGTGTTGAGGGAGAAAGGACGTTTCCGATTGGCCCGTCCTATTCAAACCTGTCCCCTCTCAACTGATTTGATTGGATGGATTGCATCCAAACAGCAGAATCTCTACCCAGCTTTTCCAGTGTTCCAGCAACACCAAATACACACCTCACAAAAAATCCGTCGCCAGGGAAACTGTAATCTGCTAGGACTCTGCGATCGTCCTGCACCTTTGTACGTTCTAATGCTTTCTAATGTGTCTAAATTGGCTCCAAAGGTTCCTGGTTTGATCCAAGCGGGAGTTGCTACTGTGTGTTGCAGTAGGAGATGGAACACCTTTCACACTCTCGCTTCTTTACACATCAAGCTGAGCTCATCACAGCACTGCCATGTCTCTGTTCTCCATATCTCACCCCAGACGTAGTAACCACACCATCCCTGCCAGGGATGACACACACACACACACAGCTGAACCCAGGTCTGTGTGTCTGTCTGCGGACGGTGTCTGTCTGCCCCAGTGCATGTGGTGTGCATGACCGCTCTGCTTTCTTTAAGTGATTTCAACGGCCACCATGCTGCTTCTGAGCGCACACACACACACCCACATACCTCTACATCTGACAACGCACATGCCATTTTAACCTCACACACCCCCCCCCCCTCTCATTTCACCCTGCCTCCTGTGTACCATGTATGTTTCATGTATGTTGTCTGGTATCCCCACCCCTCTTTCTCTTTTCCTTATTCTGTTCATACCCCCCTCCCCCCCCCCTCTCTGTCTGTCTGTCTGTAGTCTCATCATCAGAGCGCTGCAGCCCTCTGCCAGAGGGGCGTTCCCGCTCCCTGCGCTCCACGCGCGCCTTCGGAGGCGGCTCGGTGACCGTGGTGAAGATGACGCCGCTGGCTTTCCTTCCTGGGACCCGCATCGTCAAGTACCTCGGAATCATCAACATGTTCTTTATCAGGGAAACCACATCACTACGGGAGGTAGGTCACCAAGGGCACACACTAACACACACACACTAACACACGCACACACACACACTCACGCATGCACACACACTCACACTCACATACGCACACACACTCATGCACACACACACACTCACGCATGCACGCACACACACACACTCACACACACATGAACACGTAAGCAAGCAGTCAGTTCCGTGCGCTAACTTGAGTAACGTGCCGGGGGTCTGTCGTAGGAGGGTGGTGTGAGCGGCTTCCTGCATTCCTTTATCGCTGAAGTGTTTGCGATGGTCCGGGCCCACGTCGCTGCACTGGGGGGCAATGCGGTGGTCTCCTACAGCATGAAGGAGTGTGTGTTCATGGAGAACCCCAACAAGAACCAGGTACACGCACACACCACACAGGCTGGGGCTCAGTGGAACCAGAGATCTGCTCTGTAGAACGCTTGACTGCTGATCTAGCGGTCGCAGGTTGGAAAGCCCACTTGAATGTCTGTTTGGGTCAAAGTGTGTGCTGACTGAACACATCCTGGTCTCCCTCTCCTTCCGCTCTCCATCTCTCTCTTCCTCTCTCCATCTCTCCCTCTCTCTCTCTCTGTCTCCCTCTCTCTCCCTCTCTCCATCCCTCTCTCTCTCTCTCTGTCTCCCTCTCTCTCCCTCTCTCCATCCCTCTCTCTCTCTGTCTCCCTCTCTCTCCCTCTCTCCATCCCTCTCTCTCCCTCTCTCTCTCCCTCTCTCTCTGTCCCTCTCTCTCCTCAGGCTCAGTGTCTCATCAACGTGAGCGGCGACGCCGTCATCTTTGTCCGAGATTCCGACCTGGAGGCCACGCCTCCTCTGATGAGCTGTGGACAGATCTGCAGCAGTGGGACAGACGGGACTACATGAGACGTCTCACACACACACACACACACACACACAACCCTCATGTACATCGTAAGACGTACGCCGTTTAGTCAGTCCATCCAAAGAGTGATTGATGCCTTAAACACAACTTCCAAAGAAAGATTAGGACCACAAATTCCTACCATTAAAACAAACAAACAAAACATCTTACACACACACACACACACACGAATACAGGATATCCGATGGGATTGTCCAGAATGGGGAATTTCATGCACAGTGAAAGTGTTTTGTACTGGAGCTAAAGTTAGAGCCTTTGGAATTCTGTTGTATTTTAAGAGCCTGCTAATGCTTTTAAGTGTAAACTACGATAGCCAAACACTCTATGTAACTAAATCTACTCTTCTCTTTACCTTTCTGAGCCGTCCATAAAAGGTCTCAATCCAAGTATTCTGGAGACTGTTGGCCATCTTGTCTGTTTATTAACTGTAATGTCGTCCTTCATTCCACTAGTAAGGCATTAGGCAGCTACAAGCCATTTTCTCTCCATCCTCAAGCCCCAGACAGACAGTCAGCATGCAGCCATGGTCAAAAGGGACAGTTGGGTCTAACCAGCCATCAGCCAGAAGTTGTAGAGCAGCATTGAGGTGTCACATCCCCCTTGTGAGGTCCTGAGTGGCCCTTTTTGAAGTGGCCTGATTTGGCCCCTGCGTCGTGTTTTGTCTTGTGATGACACGAGTGACCAAGTTACCTTCTCAGCTGTGGTTGAAGAACTCCAGTTAGGGCTGACTAGACGTTTCTGGAAAAAATTATGTCAAAATTTATGTTTATTGGGAAGGGGGTCAGACATTGGAACGGGTGTCCCAACTTCCAATGTCCATGGAAGTTGAATACATTTAACAAATTCCTGGCCACTTGGGATGGCCTCTTTGGGTACTAACTGGAATGGTGTTTCTGATTAGGTGATAGTCTGCCATTCATCTGGAGATAAGGATGTTGTTCTTTAAACACAACCGAGTCTTTTGTTTAGATAACTTGTGCAGATATTGTATTCTGTTTATCTTCAAGCTTAAATGTACGTATTGCATTGACTTAGATCTCATCTTATATACTACTGAACTCACCCAATCATGTCCAAATGCTGGAGGCCCTTTTGTAGGGTAGGTTGCCATAAGATTTGTGTAAAGTCGATGTACTCTCAAAATCAGATTTGAGTATTTTTGTAATATGAAATGATTACTCTTTGCTTGTGCAATGAAGCTTTGGCTCTTGTGTCAGGATTAAGTGGTACTTTATTCTTATTGTTTGTGAACAGTCTTTCTGTATGTAAAACTTGAATGTACATACTTCTTTTTTCCAGGCATTTTTCCAGATATATAACGTGTTGCTTGTGAGTAGCAGCATGCAAACCATTTATATTGCCATAATTCTGTCTGGTGAAATTTGCCTGTTAAGTCTTGCTAAATAAAGTTAAAACCAACAAGTCATCTTTTTGGGGGGAGGAAATTGTATAAAAAGACAAACTGCTGATACAATAATAATGTCCTGTTTGTTGAATGTGGGGAGATTCTCATACAGCCTAGTACTGACACAGTAACAGTCTGGTTCTTGTCCAGTAATCTATAGAAAAACATTCAATGAAAACTTTTCAAAACGCCCCATGTTTAGAGTGCAGAATAACTCCTTATTTCACTTCAATAATTTTTTATGTTCAAAATTGCATTTAGGGAAATTCAAAATTCGACTTAACCCAATAAGAGTAGTGACCTTTATTTTGAAAAGCTCTGTTCATCACTACCAGGAAGCAGCTTCCCTGCCTGCTGACGTCAGAAGAAGCTCCAGCTGGAGAGACACTTTTAGAGATCCACTTCCAGATATCACCAGATCCCACACCATGGGATCCTACACGCTGCCCAGGCGCATGTTCCTGTGGTGCATGGCTGTCATCTACATGTTTGCTTTTGTCTCCCTCTACCTCCAGATCCCAGGTGAGATCTCTTGCATGGAGCAGCTATGAGGCTCCTCTGTCTTCATCTAGCCTACCAGCTAAACTTAGCACCGTGCAAAAAGCCTGGAACTTTCTGTACTGCCGATGCAAAGATCAGACCTTGTTGGAAATGTTTGCACTAAGTGCATTATAAAACTGAACATATACACGCAACATGTAAAGTGCTGTTTTCTGACCTGAATGATCAAGATGCTGTATGAAGAAGTTTACAATGTGTAAAGTCCTAATGATTCATTATTCAGACTAAGATGTGTTCCCATTGCCATTCCGTTAAGATAGTGCTTCATACGGAGGGATTAACTTACTTTCTGTAACTTTGAGTTTTGGGTTTAAGTTAGAAATCTACAAGTTGCATGATGGTATAAAAGACCTACAGTGCCAGAACTGAAACGGTTTCTCTGTAGATAAACTTTCTGATAACTACTGGGTATCTTATCAGCTAGTTTGTTATTTTTAATGAATTCAAAGGTTTGTAGTGCTACTTGAGACTAGAATTGTGGGAATTGTTTTGGGAAATAATTTAGTCTCTTAGGAAAAACAGGATGTTGGATTCTCTTTAGTTTGATGTGTCACCATCACAGTGGAAAAAAAAAAAACGTTCTTAAATAGAAATGCACACCACCAGACTGTACCAGTTGAGTCCAGCATTATGATGTGAATGCTTGTGTGTGTTGGAAGGTCTCTATGGTAACGAGGGCCTGTTGCCTGCACGATGGCAGCTGAGATACAGCGGCAAGCCTCTGATGGAGCAGATCCTGTCCACTCCTACTCTGTTATGGCTGGGGCCGAAGCTGGGCCTGGACACACACACTTTCATGGAGCTGCTTTGCCTGGTAGGGGCAGCCCTTAGCCTGGCCGCTACCCTGCTGGAGAGGCTGAGAGACAGCCTCGTCTATCTGTGTTTGTGGGTGCTCTACCTGTCTCTCTACCAAGTGAGTTACAGCAGGTACAGTCCATAATATCGATCAGCTTTTGAAGTCAGGTCCAATATGTCACCTCTGACCTTCTCTGTTTCAGATTGGCCAGGTCTTTCTCTACTTCCAGTGGTGAGTTTTCCCGGACCAAAAACGTGAGGGAGGGTGTGAGCGAAGTCCTGAGTGTGTGTGTGTTTAATTTAACAAACAAGTTCTATATGGCGTGTGTGTGACAGTCTGACTACTGTGAGCTGCCAGTCTATATTTACCGTGTCATGACGGCATCAGAACAACATCGCACACTGGAAACGCAATTAATCATCTCTCCATATTCCTCCCCCCCCCCCCCCCCCCCCCCTTCTTGACTTGATGGTATCCAGGGACAACCTGCTCCTAGAGACGGGCTTCCTGTGCATCCTCGTAGCCCCCTTGACCTTGGTGCGGGGGTCGCGAGGGGTCAGGCAGCACGATACGGTGACCTTCTGGTTGGTGCGTTGGCTCCTCTTCAGACTGATGTTTGCCTCTGGAGTGGTCAAGCTAACCTCCCGCTGCCCAACCTGGTGGGGCCTCACAGGTGTGTGTGTGTGTGTGTCTGTGTGTGTGTGTACGCTCTCCAAGACTCTTGGTACGTTGGCTTGACTCCTGTGTGATGTGTGTGTTTAGCCCTGACCTACCACTATGAGACCCAGTGTATCCCAACTCCTCTGGCCTGGTTTGCTCACCAGCTTCCTGTGTGGTGGCACAAACTCAGCGTGGTCGCCACCTTCGTCATCGAGATCGCAGTTCCCTTCCTCTTCCTCTGCCCGCTACGCAGGCTGAGGCTCGGGGCCTTCTACATGCAGGTGTGTGGGTGTGTGTGTGTGTGTGGTGGTGAATCTTAGCAATCCAAGCGTTTGTCTCTCCCTTTCTCTGAGCGCCCTCTTGTGGTGTGTAGGTGTTACTGCAGGTGCTCATCGTCATGTCTGGCAACTACAACTTCTTCAACCTGCTGACTCTGGCTCTCTGTCTGTCCCTCTTGGATGATCAACACATGCATTTCTGGCTGCGCAGGTCGCAGAAACCAAGCAGCAGTGGTATGATCACACATACACAGACAGACACACACAGACACACACAGACACTACACACAGACATGCACTCTTAGATATTTTCTTGTGATGGTGGAATGTTGGTTCTCCTGGTTTCCCTCCTGGTTTCTCCCCAGGTTCCAAGGTGTTTTCTTGGGCCTGTTTCATGGTGGAGCTGGCAGTGTGGTCTCTGATGTTCTATGGAGCAGTCGTATGCTTTGAGCTGCAGGTGGACTGGGACAAAAGGATCGTCCGCTCAAGGACAGGTGTGTGTACGCGCGTGTGTGTGTGTACGCGCGCGTGTGTGTGTGTGTGTGTCTACGTGGTACTAATCTGAGATTAATTAGTTTTTTTGTCTTTTCCGATCTGGCAGCCTTCACCTACCACCAGTTTAACCAGTTCCTGAAGACAGTCACCATTCCCAGCGTCTGGCTGGGAATCCTGTCTCTCACCTGGGAAGCAGTCACAGCCATGTTCAGGTGTGTGTCCTCGCTAAGGACCTTCTCAGAAGGTGGGTCTGAAGTCCTGTCAACGCTGATTTTCCGCTGTGTCTTCTCAGGTGTGCGTGCGTTCAAGGCTTTCTGAAGAGATTCTGCGGGACTCTCCAGTGGACAGTGTTTGTCGCTGCTGCTGCCTCCATTTTCACCGTGAGCCTGGTGAGTGGAGAGGCTGGGTCAGCCCCCCCACCCTCCATGGCTGACCACTTTAGGCAGGGGTCTCCAATCCTGGTCCTCAAGAGCCGCTGTCCTGAAGGTTTTAGATGTTTCCCAGCTCCGGCTCACCTGATTCTAATGAAGCGTCGTTATCAAGCTCTGTGGAGGTGTGCTGGAGCAGGGAAACATCTTAAACCGTCAGGACAGCAGCCCTCGAGGACCAGGATTGGAGACCTCTGACGTTAGGGGTTTGAGGCAAACGGGCGCTCCGCCGCTGACTTGAGTGATTTCCCCTCCAGGTGCCGTTCACCTACGTGGAGTACGACTCCAACGCCAGCCTGTGGCCGGGGGTCCGCCGGGCGTACGAGGCGGTGGACCGCTACCAGCTGGTCAACTCCTACGGGCTGTTCAGGAGGATGACGGGGGTGGGGGGACGGCCTGAGGTGGTCGTCGATGCAAGCATGGACGGCTTGACGTGGACGGTGAGAGAACAGAGGAGAGGGAGGAGAGGGGGAAGGGAGGGATGGGTGCAGGCGGTGGATACGCAGCCCACCTGTTAACCCTTGCATCCACATCCACCGGCAGGAGATTGAGTTCATGTACAAGCCAGGGAACATGAGCGCCCCCCCTGCCGTGGTGGCACCCCACCAGCCCAGGCTGGACTGGCAGATGTGGTTTGCCGCCCTGGGACCACACACACAGGCCCCCTGGTTCACCAGCCTTGTGTACAGACTGCTGCAGGGCAAGAGAGATGGTACACACTTTCTCTCTCTTTCTCTCCCTCTCTCTCTCTCTCTCTTTCTCTCTCACACACACAAACACACACGCATTACTTCTGGATATAGTTCCTGTGTGACCAGCTTAGTATTTTGTTTCCATCCAGTGATTGAGCTGATCCAGTCCGATGTCTCTCGCTACCCGTTCCTGCAGAAGGCTCCCTCCTACATCCGAGCCCACCGCTACAAATACTGGTTTACAGAGCCCAAGTCTGATGGGTCAGCACACACACACACACGTAAACACACACTCTCTTATCTTAATTGTTGCATGCTTGTATGTAACATGCTGTCCCTTGTTTTCTAGCTCGTACCCTGACCGCTGGTGGCGGAGGGTGTACTCAGAGGAGTTCTATCCCAGAGTGCACCTGGGTGACACCTTCCTGGAGAGCATGCTGAGTCAGCATGGGCTCAAGGTAAACAGAGAACCACAGCACTGTCAGACTCTGCTGTGTTCAGTGGCATCGCTCCCATTCTGCTGTGCAGGGACTTGTAACCTGACTGTGTTCTGTGATGCTGTGTGGTGACAGGACAGGTCCCCTCCCCGGCGTGTTCCGGAAGCCCCTGTGGCCCAGGCTGTGATGTGGGTACGCTCCCAGGTGAGGGGGGTGTCGGCCCCTCTGCTGCTCTGGAGCCTGTTTGCCTGCAGCGCCACCGTCTGTCTACTCCGAGGACTGCGCCAGACCTGGGCCACGCCACGCAAACAGGAACCCACCATGACCGACTCCGACCACACGGACACCGTACCTGATGGTCAGTCCTCGCTGGAGAAAGAGGAAGAACACGAAGAGGAGGAGGAGGAAGAGGGGCTGAAAGATGACACTGTGGTGGAAGAGACTGGTGAAGGAGAAAGACAAAATGGCGTAGAAGAGGAAGACGAGGTGGAGGATGACATTGAGAAAGAAGAGGGTGAGGAGAGGGAAAAGGATGATGTGGAAACACTTCGAAGGCGAATTAATACATGTGAGGATTGAGAGACAGAGCCACTTCCCAGTTAGTCCACAGCTATCTGTCCAAATAAGCTGTTTTCTTTTCTCTGACTGGATAACGGAATTGTGTTTTTCCTGTGTTCAGTTGTAAGAAATTAAAACATTTGTCACGCATGCCACACCTGCCTGTGAGTTATTAAATATTCTGCATTTTCTACCTTTCAGACTCTATGTTCCACAGTTAGCTTACTAGTCATTCTCTGTTTCTGTTTTGTTCCGCTGGTTAAAGTTGTGTGGAGATGGTGTTTGGTGATGTATTATGTACGTTGTGTCATCGTGTTGATCATGGTTGATGATGTCAATCTTGGTTTGTCATGAAACATTCCTTGATACTATGCTGACAATCAAGAAAACATACCTTTCGGTATAGGTCCATGTTTTTTCTCTGTGTGTGTCTTGTGTGTGTTAAATGTTTGCTCTGACACTATGAGTATTTTAACCGACTGCACTTCTTATTTCCTCAAGTGTTTTTTTTCTACTTTTGTTCAGTGGTGAAAAATAGTACATCACAAAACTATATGTATATCCTTTGAATGCTTTTTTGTATCATTTATAATAAAGAAAAATGGATACATGTATTTAATTGTTTAATTTGTCTTAATTTTGTCACGGTATATATATATATATTGAACAATATAGGCATTTTACACAGGGAAGGTATTTTCAAGCTTGTTTTTCAGTCACCAGCGCAGAACACCTGGGCAGTACTTGTTGATGAGAGACTGGTAGTACGGCTTGAGGTTTTCAACATCAGGCAGATCTGTACTTTTAGTGTAGAGGTCAAATTTACTGTAGGGGGGCACAGTACGAGGTCAGATCAGACACAAGGGAAGCACACCGTTTAGAGGGCGCGTGTGTTAGAGGGACCTACTTGAACTCTTGGACCCAGGGCAGCATGCTCAGGTCTTTGTCATTGCACAGGTGCATGTAGTCGCCATGGGAATGCCAGGGGTAGAAGGAATGGAAGCGGATCATGTAGAGACCCTGAGGGAGAGAGTGAGGAAGTAGATGGGGAAGCAATTTGGGAATCCAACCCCTCCGACCACCCGACCCCCCCCACCCCACACGCACACACACACACACACTTGGTCACTCCCTCCCTCACCTCCTCCGGAAGGGTACACTTGTTGAACTTCATGACTCTATAGAGATACTCTGGAACAAAACAGGATGCATTAGGTTCTGGAGGTCAGAGGGTACCGTATATGCTGTGTAGTTACTCACCATCGTGGCCCCAGGACATCAGCACATTGTCCAGCCCACAGTTGGAACTGTAGACTCCACATTCAGTGCTAGAGAGAGACAGAAGAGGAGGAGCCTGAATCACAGCGCCACAGTGTGAACGCAGCCTGATGGGATGTTTCAGGAGAGACGTTACTGTACTTGTAGGCAGGGTTTTCCTCGTCTGGGTTGTCCAGGAATGTTTTGTCTCTGAACACGATGCTGTTTTGGAACCTGCAGCCCACTGGGAATGTGTCCCCCACTACAGCCCACTGCAATTCAGCATCACGGTTAGCCTGACCTAGCCTAGCCTAGCCTAGCCTAGCCTAGCCTAGCCTAGCCTAGCCAGGCTACTTCCATGTGTTTCACCTCTCACCTGGGGTTCCCCCCACAGTGCCATTATCTTCCCAATGTCATGTATCAGACCCACCAACTGGAACCAGTCTGGAGGGGGAGGGGAGAGGACGTGTTAGACTATGTGTCTGTGTGTGTTTGCGGTTTGTGGGTTTACCTTTGTCGGGGTGTTCTCTGCGTATTCCCTCAGCGGTCTGGAAGGCATGGAAGGAGTTGGGGAAGTCCACATCAGGATCAGATTCATCCACCAGCTGGTCCAGAGACATGATGGCCTCCATCACCCCCATCTGGGCGTGTTTGCAACTGGACCATTCTGAGTGCTGAGGAGAGGGAGCGGGTGGTGGTAGTATTGCAGGTGGGTCATATTCAGCTGTCCTTTTCTGCTGCACATTGCGTCTCTGCTTTGGAAACTGTTCTGTTACTAAATTAACTTTTCATAGAAGAGCAGAGAGAGAGAGAGCGAGAGAGAGAGAGAGAGAGAGAAGGCTGAGGTGTTTTTCTTTGCCCTGCTCTGACAGGACACTGACCTTTTGCTTGACAAAGTCCAAGGTCTGATTGATGTGCATCAGCTTGTACGTGTTGAACACACGGTCGATCAGACTCCCGCTCTGTCTCACACACACACGCACACACACACAGATACACACACGCTGTAGTGCACGCAAAGTACCCACAACAAACCCTCAAGACCCCCCTTCAAAACCTGTAGGAAGAAAAGCTGATGTTCACCTCAAAGTTCCTGTACCCAGTGTGGTCTACGGAGCCAGGGTCCAGGTTTGGTCGATAGGCCAGAGAGGGGTCTGGACCCTTGGAACACACAGACAAACAGGCTCATGTAGATCCAGACATTAGTTGGTCAAACAAGCTGACGCATATGACATCTGTTTTGTAAGAACACATGCATGCATTTTGAAAACTCCATCTGAATCAGCCTAGGCTTAGTACTGTCAGTCCAATAACCTCGTTTCATGTTAAATATTCATGGATCATACGTCCATTATATGGATCTATTGTTCGTCTGATAGCGAGGTTTGACAATGATCTGATAAAACCACAAAATAATCATTCACCTTGAATTGTAAGTAGCCACAGTATGGCTGAAAATATAAATATGTACCAGTACAAAGCTAACTGTTGGTTCCATTGTCCTATAATTGGCAGACCTGAACCAACATACAATTATCATCAAGCCTAACATGTTGCTGAATGACAAATTGCAAGATGCATTGAAGCATTTGAGAGCATGTATCATCTCATTGTTTATGAAATATTACTAGTCAGAGTGCTATCCTCAAAGTGACACAAAATGAACCAACACAGTGTTCTTCTGTCTTACGTACGAGGTTAACGATCCTCATGCTGAGTGGAAGAGTGCTTCTTGGAGATGAGGATGAGAGGAGGCTGTTTCTGCTGGACTGCTGTCAAACTGCCCTTTTATCTGCTCGTCCAGCAGGAATGCTAACATGTTTGCACAGGAAATGAAAACACAAAGTCACACTTTAACTCACAACTAACGCCCCCAACAAATGGGGTTACCTGACTGGACCACCTGTGTGTGTGTGTGTGTGTGTGTGTGCGTGTGTGTGTGTGTGTGTGTGTGTGTGTGTGTGTGTGTGTGTGTGTGTGTGTGTGTGTGTGTGTGCGTGTGTGTGCCTGTGTGTGTGTGTGTGTGTGTGTGTGTGTGTGTGTGTGCGTGTGTGCGTGTGTGTGTGTGTGTGCGTGTGTGTGCCTGTGTGTGTGAGAGCAGTGAGTGTTTAACTGAAATCTGGGTCCAGCTGATATGGGGGGAAAATGAGTCTAATTTGTAATGTAACTAACCATTGATATCGGTACGAACACACACACACACACAGGGTTCATTCTCCAGATTCTTTCTGTCAGATGAAACTGCTGCAATGAAGAAAAAAATTAAATATATATATGCTTGATTTCACATCACACACACATACACATGCACACACACACCTAGAGCTACAATGCTCAGGATTGGTTGTGTAAAGGGGGTGGTTTGAATGTTTGTAGGTTACTGAGTCAAAGAATGAACAGAAAAGTACACACACACACACAAAGACAAACACACTCATACAAACACAGACAGGGAACACAGTCACACACACAAACCCTGTAGCTTCAGATGGGGGTGGTTGGTTATCTGTGGCACACACTGTACTGTAAGTTACCGGCCAGTAGGGGGCACTATTATGTGGTAAAAAGCAGTGTGTTCTGGTATCTGTAAAGCATGCGCATTAATAACCTGGCTGGCCCAAGCCTTAACCTAACTTTGACTTTATGTTACACTCAAACACATGTTTTGTACTGGCTGCTCTGTTAAGTCGATGGGAAAAATCATGGAATATTTTCCCACAGATGCACACTTGTCACGGTTAACGTGACTCAGCAAGTACAAGCTGACCCACTTCAGCTGCTCTTGTGTTAATCTGAGGAAGTTTTTGCTCATCGGGTTTTTATAACTAAAGGTATACAAAGTATCTTTTTTTCTGAACAAGCTACTGCAAATGGGAACGGTGTTCGCTTTCGTTCATTGTCGATTGAACCCTTCCAATAACCCAAAGACCTGCAAGGCCAATTACAAACCTGTTGAATAATAAACAAAAACACGCAATGCATTTTGGATAATTTTATTTAGAAAAAGCCACTAATTAGACACAAGAAGAGCTACTGTCGAACACACAGTATGTGATTCATAGGAATGCCTTCACACCAGAAAATAGGTTTACACCATGTATCACAAATGTTTAGTTGATGCAATATTTACAACCAAAACACCTTTATAAATTTATAGTTAAATAACATATCTATACATTTCAAGTCATACCAAACAGAACAATGTTTAAAGTGCTTTCATATGTTCCTAAAAACAGCTGACCTTTTAGCTCTTAATTTATACTCTGGCATAATGACTAACTCACAGTTTCCTGGAGTTGCATCCTAAAAAGCTCTACGTTTCTATGACACAAGCTTAGATAGGTGTGTGGCAAGGTGTGGATTAGTAAGTGAAGTTATGGATTAAAGTAAGGGTTCATCATTTGGGTCTGGGGGGAACGGTTTTGGGTTGAAGGGGAATGCAAATGCAGAAAAGGGCAAGAACGTAATGTTTATGGTCGTGGTATTTGTTTGTGACTGTGTCTATGGGGGGTATAGTTTTGTGGATGGGTGATATTGTGTGTGTGTGTGTGTGTGTGTGCGTGCGGACAGACGGACGGCAGACATAGTGAATGAGTCTGAGTGGATTAAAGATCCACCTGGTTCAGCTCTAGTAAACTCCAGCTCAGTGGGCTGAGGGTCAAAGACTCAACAACAAGGCCCAGCTGCAGTACAGGAGGAGGCACAGCGACCCCCCCCCCCAACACCCCTGCTGTGGTCCCAGGACCACAGTAGGGAGAAACACAAGGGACATCATCTACATCAGGCTAGCTTTCATGACAGAACATGTAACCTTATTCTGCTACGCATATTTACCGGCATGTCTGCCTATATACGATTCTGAAGGTTGTTGATATAATTGTTGTCTGTGTTTTTTTTTTTGTTTTTTTTTAGGGGAATGTTTTCATCCGTAGCTGTGAGGACTTCGGGGGTTAATAGGGGAGGAGTCTTCTCTCCCACTTTGTCCAATCAGCTGGTACAGACGATGGCTGAGGTTTTGAACTTGACAAGTGCCTAAGACACACCCCACCCGCATCAGCTGGGCATGGCCCCTCCCCCCACCAGCGTTGGTATGGCGACGACCTCTCAACGCCCTCGGCCGACGTAGTCCTGTGGTGAGGTGTTTTTGGTCAGGCACTGGACTTGGCCATTCTGGCGTGGGTTCTTTATGCAGCAAGGCCTTCCAGGCCCGCCTGTATCTAAGGGCCATGTTGTTGTTGTTGTTGGCAGCAGACAGAACTGTGGTGGTTGGCATGATGGGATGGGGAGATGTCTCAAGCAACCTGGGTATTCTGAGAAACCTCACCCTTCAAGTGAAGGAGAGGGAGATAGAAGTAGAGAAACAAAAAGAGATGGTTAGAAACACAGTGTGGCAGACTTTTAGTTCACCTCTACTTAGAATCCATTTGTCAGGGGTTCTGGAACTGTAAGATGCCAAACGACTGCAGGGGAACATTAGGAAAACGTGCATTGTTGATAAAGAATTCACTAGCAATGAAGGGCTTTCCTGGATGACACAGTGGAACATGTCACCATAAGGTGAAAAGTGTTACTTGAAGTGAACTTAAGCAAGCTACTTGGAAGGCTGAGATTTTAGTAAACATGTTGGACACAAACCACACACACACAAACGTTTAAAGAATTCACTGGCAAAATCCATCCCTAGAAAAGAGCTTGTCATGCTTGCTAATGTTTTCCTCGGAGTTAAAGCCTCATTGGCTGCTCAGTCAAGGATTCAAAAATGAACAGAAATCTGAGTGACTTTCTCTTCGAATCAACAACGTCACATGCTGTTCTAACAGCTCACACAACCACACACTGAATGACAGGACAAGGGCTTCCTTTCTTTAGCCTATTCAGAACTCGCTCCTCTACTGCTCGCTTAGAAAGCTTGCTTTTTTTTTTAAGTGTCGGAGAGATTCTTCCACCTTTCTACCTCTCTCTCACAGAACCACAATGCCCTCTTTTTTTAGCCCATCCCCTCTCCTCTCCTCTTCCCTCCTTCATACTGCAGTTAGAGTGTGAGTAGGTGCATGTGTGATAGGTCATGCAACCTGTCTGGATGCTTACCCAAGGGGAAATCAGAGGGCACACACACACACACACACACACACACACACACACTTACTGTGGGTATAATTTCACTGTGGAATGATTTAATGAGCGACAGCATTGTTATTCTAATCCAAAACAACAACACCAATGAAATAATCCAATTAAAGTATTGCTGAAACGTGTGATTTGATCCAATGGTCTGAGTTGTTTCTCTACACGTGACTTTGAGAGTTTGTGTTCTCTCAGGTTGAGCATTGTCCAGTACTAGTAGTTTACAGTTTACATGTCTATATATTTATATGTACAGTATGTGTGTATGTGTGTGTTTGTGAGAATGCGTGTGCTTGTTTTGTCTCATGAAGCAACATGTGAACTGCCCATATGAATGTATGTGTGCAGTTTTTTTTACTGAATGTGTGTGATTGTTTGGGTTCATGTTTGTGTTTATTCTATAATGTGGGTCAGCATGTGATTGTGATCCAATAATCCAGTGAGGTATTGTGAATAGTCCTCTCTGGCTGGACATGTTGACCTCTACCTCTCCCCTCAAACACACACACACACACACAAACACACAGATACCAAACTCCATCTCCAACCCCATGCATCTCACACTAACCTAACTTCTTCAAAAACGTCTCTGGTCACAGTAAACTGGTCCCATCTCAACTTTTATCAACACATCCCTCTCAAGTCTCAAGAAATAGTTTACAAGACAATAATTATGTAGATAGTAATATATTAATACTAGAAATATCCGTTCCCTTCTTGTTTTGGGACTAACCTCTTTACACACCTACACAGAAGCTTGCTACTACACAGACACTGAGGGTTTGCTGAATGTTAGCAAAACGTTGGTGAACGTTAGAAAAGGACTTTCTGAGGTGTTAGTAGTAGATACACGTGCTGGCTGCACCCGACTCGCTCTCACTGTTTTCTCTCTCTCTCACTCTGTCTCTCTCGCTCATACACACGCGCACACACACACACACACAAGCACACACATACACAGAGGACCACATGTGGCTCAGTTCACAACAGTTCGTTGCAGGGAAAAGCCACTTGGCACTAAGTCACTTTCCAACACCATGAAATGTGGGCCAGAAAAAACACAACACCCAACCAGCAAGATTGTTCTCGGTTTCACAACAATCCCCCAGTCCCACTGGCTTGCTCTCCAGTCCCACTGGCTTCCTCTCCAGTTCCACTGGCTTCCTCTCCTGTCCCACTGGCTTCCTCTCCTGTCCCACTGGATTCCTCTCCAGTCCCACTGGCTTCCTCTCCTGTCCCACTGGATTCCTCTCCAGTCCCACTGGCTTCCTCTCCTGTCCCACTGGCTTCCTCTCCTGTCCCCACTGGCTTCCTCTCCAGTCCCCCTGGCTTCCTCTCCAGTCCCCCTGGCTTCCTCTCCAGTCCCATTGGCTTCCTCTCCAGTCCCACTGGCTTCCACTCCAGTCCCACCAGCTCCAACAAGGTAGCCTGTGTTTTGAAAGAATGCGCGTGTGTGGGATTGCATAAACGTGTAGTAAATGCTCTGACGAAGGCAACGGCTCAAGAGGAACAGTGTTACAGTAAGACCAGTGGGGTTAAAGTTTACGCCAATAGAAGACTGGCAGCGCAATGTTTACTGGGGTCAGTGTGGCAGCCATTGACCACACTGTCTTCACCTGCCACAGTGTTAGAAGCCAGAGGCCACAGTGCCCACTAACCACCCTGCTGCCCTCAGCTTGCAAACACAGACAAACGCTAGTCAATACCATCAGACCTGAGGAATTTAGACTCTGTGTCAGAGGCCTCAATTACTTAATGTAAGCAGATATTCCAGCCGTGACCGGTTCATCATCGCTACACAGCAGTACAGTAGAAGCAGTGATAACAGCTGTTGGAGGAGGAAGGGAGGACCTGAATGACCTGAATGCTGACAGGGTTATGAAATTTTGATCAAGCAAGACACCGACTTTGGAAGGTGCGTGCGTACGCCTGAATGTGAGCGTGTGAGCGTGTGTGAGGACGGGCGTGCGTGTGCTCGCGAGTGTGTCGTCTGGAAAGGGAAAAACAGCTCTTCAGGCATTCCTCCCAGGTTAGCGCCCAGCAGGTGGTCTACAGCAGACCCGTCTATCCAGTTTCCTTAACAGCTACTTGAGACCCTTTCCCCCCGAGAGAGCCTCCTCTGTTCCTCCACCGGTGGCACTGCAACTGCCTCTCACACACAGTGCCCCACACACACACACACACCTTTATATCCCCCCAGCCCCGCCATCATCCCTCAAATGATCATTCTGGTTCTTTTGAATGGTCTGTAAACCCCCTCCCATGGAACAAAATATGAATGAAACCCCCCCCCCCCCCCCCAAACCCCCACCATCCAGCCTGTCTATTGACCATTTCTTTTGGGGGGAAAAACACCTTATTTTAGGAACAGGGTGGTTCTGCATCCCAGTTAATCATGGAGACACAGTGAGTCTGCACTTCAGCTCATCCAGCTTTGCTTGGTGAGGTCATCAGTTACAAGCCTCAAATAAGGGTGAGCGTTCTCGCAGTTGTAAGCTTCAGATGCTTACTGAGAAAACAATGAGAAATCCTTGTTATGTAACAGTCACACACACACACACACACACACACACACACACACAGTAAGTGATGTGAGAAAAGGTTAGTGAAACAAATGACCTCATTTGCCTTATCACATTTACATTTATTCATTTGGCAGACGCTTTTATCCAAAGCGACTTACAGTAAGTACAGGGACATTTTCCCTGAGGCAAGTAGGGTGAAGTGCCTTGCCCAAGAACAATCTGTTGGTCCCCATATGGTGACTTTCCAGTGTTATTTGGTGTATCTCTTGCTTTATGTTCACAATTGTTGTGTTATACATTTATAGTTCTTCCCTTGGCACTTATTGGTTCTCATGATGTATGATTCACGATCTAAAAAACCGACTGTGTTCGGGGTCTATCACGTTGCTATGCTCAATGACTGATGCTCTTTGTAAAAGCTCTCTCTTGTAAGTCGCTTTGGATGAAAGCGTCTGCTAAATGAATAAATGTCATGTAAATGTAAGGACACAACATCACATAGCCACAGCCGGGGCTCAATCTCACAACCTTACGATCATGAGGCCAACGCCTTAACCATTGAGCCATCTGACCCCTTAGCTGTGTGAACCTGAATGATAATGTAGAAGAAGGTGAGTAAATGTTATCGTTCACAGAACTGGACTGACCATCCAGTAGCATGGGTCTGGTTCAACACACCACAGCACAACTGTTCATTACAGTCCATAGCTTTAAACATACATGGCCACCCCTCTGACCCAGGGCCTCATCCATTCCTGTGTCCAGGTCATCAGTCCCACTTAAAGTAATAGCCCTGGATGGGCCTCTTCTTTAATGACCTTTCATACAGAGGAATTACCACACTCTGTTTGAACATAATGGTCAGATAGGAAGGGGGTATTTGTGCAATGTGTGAATGTGTGTGTAGTGTGTGCATGTGTGTGCACACCTGCCAGTGTTTGTTTATTAGGTAAAGTTGCATGAAGGAGGAGAGCGATTTGTCTCCTGTTCAGCATGACAAAAGAACAGCCTGTCCTGATCAAATACATGACAAATCAAACTTCTCATTATAGACTGTCTGGCGCACACGTTTTCGCACACTCCTGCATAGTCTTCTTTTAACACTTAAAACGGACAAGAATAATGTTTTTTTAGACATACCAGTCTTTCGGTCTCTGTGTCGGCATCGGTAGTACCAGCGGCTGAGTTTCCAGAGAGAACAAGCTGAGGCAGCACATGAGCGCCGGGAGGAGAGAGCGCATGGCGGGGAAGCAGGACGCACAGCCCCGGGGAGGAAGTGGAGCTGCTGGAGGCGCTCAACTCCGACACACACAAAAAAAACTGACCTGAAAAAGACAACCGAAGCACATGTGGACCATAAATCAAATATATCATCGCATCTATAAATGAAGTGTTTTTTTTTTTTTATCCATGTAGTCCGACATAGACTCACCTTATTTGTGAATAATTCTCACCATTCCCGGTGGTAAAACGCAGCCAAGCCACACTAAAATGATGGGCTCATTGAACAACACAACAGTCTCCTTACAACGGTCCCAACTTTGGCCCCATGTGCTTTTATAAAGCAGCAGGACCAGGTGGGAGGGGGGGGAGGGATCCAACCCGCGTCCTAACGATACCCAATGCATTTATTTCGCAGCTCTACCTAATCGTGTAGGTCAATTTCACACAGATAACGATGTTATGTTGTAGTCGACCTTAGAGTTGATTATGCAGACTGACACATGATTCTTCAAGGTTATCATAACGAACCTGTAGGTTACAGATAACTGCGGTCAACGAAGTGTATCTGTTGAGAGGGAGTTCATTTAATATGCTCACCCTTATACTTCCTAAATACAGTATACTGTATATTCCTGTCAGAGCATTAGAATGGGAATGGGATTTGAAAGCATCAGAAACATGATCAAGAACAAGGTGGATCAAAAAAACATCAACAATCTAGCTACATCCTCCTTCCTGTATCTAACCACTCTCCTGTATCTAACCCTCCTGTATCTAAGGAACCCTCCGGTATCTAACGACACCCTTCTGTATCTAACGACACTCTCCTGTATCTAAGGAACCCTCCTGTATCTAACGACACCCTCCTGTATCTAACGACACCCTTCTGTATCTAATGACACCCTTCTGTATCTAATGACACCCTCCTGTATCTAACGACACCCTCCTGTATCTAACGACACCCTCCTGTATCTAATGACACCCTTCTGTATCTAATGACACCCTTCTGTATCTAACGACACCCTCCTGTATCTAACGACACCCTTCTGTATCTAATGACACCCTTATGTATCTAACGACACCCTCCTGTATCTAAGGACAGCCTCCTATATCTAAAGACAACCTCCTGTATCTATCAACACCCTCCTGTATATAACGACCACCTCCTGTATCTAAAGACACCCTCCTGTATCTAACGACACCCTCCTGTATATAACGACCACCTCCTATATCTAAAGACACCCTCTTGTATCTAACAACACCCTCCTGTATCTAACCACATCCTCCTATATCTAAAGACACCCTCCTATATCTAAAGACACCCTCCTGTCTCTAACGACACCCTCCTGTATCTAACGACCACCTCCTGTATCTAAAGACACCCTCCTGTATCTAACGACCCCCTCCTATATCTAAAGACACCCTCCTGTATCTAACCACACCCTCCTGTATCTAACGACACCCTCCTGTATCTAACGACACCCTGCTGTATCTAACGACACCCTCCTGTATCTAACGACACCCTCCTGTATCTAACGACATCCTCCTGTATCTAATGACACACTCCTGTATCTAATGACACCCTACTGTATCTAACCACACCATCCTGTATCTAACCACACCATCCCACCCACCATCCAATTTACAGTAAAGCCAATGCTTTCTGGATTTGTGGAACTGCCCTTTCAAAACCGCATATGTCACGAACAGAAAACAGCTTGTTAACATTTATTATATAAGCTGCAAAATGTGACATTTATTAAAACTGGGTTAATGAAAAGCAACATGTCAGTAACAGGGTTTGAATGTTCACACAAAGATTGCTATCGAATCCTGAGGTTGAGCGTGTGTTTCAGTGAGACTAGTCTCCGAGTTCAGCTGATCTCACTGCCACTCTCAGAAGGCCGCAAGCCAGTTACTGTGGTTAAATCTATAGACATATCTTTGTGTCTGCGTGTAATGTATGGCATGCTGCATGCTGTGACTTCTAAGACTTGGCATGCCACTGACGTTGCACCTGCAGCATTGATATGAGTCTGATATAATCTGACAGCAGAATCAAAAGACACATGGACACACTGTGGATGAAGTCTGTGAGTGTGTGTGTGTGTGCAGAGACAGGTAGAAGGAAAATCTCATAGTGTCTTACCTGATTAATAGAAAGCCTTGTGTGTGTGTCTGTGTGTGTGTGACTCAGCAGTTTTCAGTATTACCCTCTTAACTCTGCTTTTAACTCAGCGAGCCTTAACTCAGTCCAGCATGTGCATTAGCCCATCTCCTGTCTGCCCTGAGAACAGACCCTGGCGTGTGTGTGCGTGTGTGCGTCTAATCAGACAGGCAGTGGTTAAGTGAAAGCTGGCTCTCAGCCTGGTGTGGAGGAGCAGGGTTTCAGTGTTCAGGGCCTGTCTGACACCTCAGTCTAAGATCACACAGACAGAGGCTGTCCGGCTGCATTCATCCACGGGGTTCAGTTCCTCAGTTCATCCATCATGTAGGCAGATGAAATGTTTACGTGCCACACATTACATGCCACACATCACAATGAGGTTGTCTGGTAAAGTTGTTACGTTGAAGTTGACTCACCTTCCATTGAGTTTGAGAGTTCTTTTGGGACCTTTTGATTACTCATAAAGTGTGTGAACCAAACTACTTGACTTGACAATGTTTTGTATGAAAATTCTCACAGTTGGTCAACCATTTTAAATCAGTTTGAAGAAACAGAACACTGAAGAACTGGAATTCCCCCCAAAAGAATGTGACTGGGAATTCATAAACAACTAAATGTTTTCAGAGAGGTTCATCAGCACATTAGTTTATTGGTCAAATAAACATATATCTGAAAGCAAAATACAGAATTTATTGTAGCTGTGTCAATGTTACAGAAACGCAATCCACAATGCATGAGGGGGTTCCTCACTTGATCATGTCTGTTCAGTAAAGGCTGTTGATGTGCTCACTGAGAAGTGACTGTTGATGGGATTCTACCACCATCGTGTGGTAAAGAATGGTACTACACATATGTGTCGCTGAAGATTCCATGTACATTTTTTTTCTAACATTTTCGTGCAAGAGCAATGTGATGTGAAAACTGTGCAGTTGACCACCTCCTGCAAGGGTGTCCAATCCTGGTCCTCGAGAGCCACTGTCCTGACAATTTTAGATGTCTCCCTGCTCCAGCACACCTGATTCAAGTGAATGGGTTGTTATCCAGCTCTGTGGAAGACTGATAATGACCCATCATTAGAATCAAGTGTGCTGGAGCAGGGAAACAGTCAGGACAGTGGATTGGACCCTGGATTGGACCCTGACCAGGATTGGACCCTGACCTAGTGTTATGTTTGAGAGCTCATTGTTGATTTCCCATTTTAGACTTTTCTGTTTGTGATCACACAAACCTGCAGATAACAAAGGAAGTCCAAGGGTCTGGGGATGTTTGTTTCTACCAGCCCACCATCAGGTGCAGCGGCCTGCCTCTGGGTCACTTGCCTGCACTGGTCAGATCTCCCGTTGCTGCCAGTGTATGGCCAACATCTTTAACTGCCCAATCTGTAACTTTGGTATGTTGGACATGTACAAGACACTAGTAACATTTTAGAAGAGATATGAAGGCTTTAGGACCGATTCAAGACGGTGAAGAATGCTGATGGTACTTCTGCTTGTCCACCTGCAGATGGCGCTGTCAACTCGCTGCTTGGTTGTAAATGGTTGGAGGATGCCATCTGCAACTGATCTACTGCAGAAGAAGCCCAGGCTAAAACAATATGACAATGTGGACTAGTATGTGAAATCAAACACAAATGTAGATAAACAGGTCTGTAATATGTTGTATAGTGCAGTAGTACATCCATACACATTGTAACAAAACTATGGCTGCCAACTGCTCAAAATAAATAAAGTTTTTTCCAAACCATCCAATCATACTTAGGTTCATATCTGTGATTACAGCTAAATAAACAGTACGATGTCAAAAGGGGAAAAGGGGGAATGCTATAGAGACTCTTTATAATTGAATTTAGATACATTTATTTGAAATTTCTCCATTGCGAGACTAATAAAGGATTATCTTATCTTATTTGAGTACCACTGCCTGTGTATTAGACATTATAAATAAATATCATCAAAGTGTATCGTAAAAGATGCAAGCTGTGAAGTCCACAGGATGAGGAGAGCTTACTGTGGCACAGGTGCTGAGGAGGCCTCTACAGAATATTTACAGTCCAGCTCATCGGTCAGTCAGCACAGCAGACCAAATAAACCAGCTCATACAGACATGCGTGAGTCGACAAGAAACAGCATTTGAATGTGGACACGCGCTCAGACGTATTATTATTACAAACTACTCTTAAGATTCCCATGGTTCTTTTGGTCCGTTATCTTTAGCGTTGATGTGGTGTATCCGATGTACAGACACGGTACTAGACCATGACAGTTCCGTAGAAACACATGCAGAGAGGAGAGAGTGTCTGCTGGTGTGGGGTCTAGCTGTTCTGTCCCAGAGCAGAGATCAGGTCCTTCAGAACGTCAGTGTGCTCGGGCGTCAGCAGTCGATGCTGCCGGCTGAAGTGTGTGAGGTGTGTGAACAGGGTGTTGAGGTGAGGGTGCAGTCCTAACGCCACAGTTTCCCTGTAGTGGGACCAGTAGATGTGGGCCAGAGTCCTGAACAGCAGCAGAAACACCTTCTGGACCAGGAAGACGAAACCAGCAGGGAACACTGAACCTGGAGGAGGGGAGGGGCAGTGGGGGTTGGGGGGTGGGGGGTGGGGGTGGTGAGAGGCAGTTTAGGAAGGGTGTATTCCATGGACAGGGGGCTGGGTGATTGGTCAGTCCATTTGCTTGTTTCTGTGTGCTTGAAGGTCTGTGTGTGTGTGTGTGAGTGTTTCTGTTAACCTGCTTTAGTAGGAAACACATCTTCATCTGCCAGCAGCTCCTGAATGTACGACATGGCGTAGTCAAAGTAGAGAGGAGCTGAGCATTTCAGCTTCTTTCCTTGGTCGTCCGTCCAGACGTACACCCTGACCACACAAACAAGGGGTCAAGGAGATGGACGAATGGCGTCCCTTCCCCATGTCATAACCGTGCAGACGCAGTGCCACAGAAGGTTTGTGAAAAAGCAGTGTGCGTTGTGCGTTCGGCTCACGTGTTGCCTGGCCCACAGGCCGTGGGACAGGAAGCTGTGGTGCAGAACTCAGAGAGAGCGCTGGAGAGCAGGTTGGTGTTCTGAAAGAATGCTACTGCTGAAGACAGAGAGAGGAGGTAAGAGAGAGAGAGAGAGGGAGAGAGAGAGAGAGACAGAGTGTGAGGTATAACTCCTGCAGTTGAGTCAATCCTTCAAATCAATGGATCAGACATTTGCATGTACAGTACTGTAGCACTTGCGTGAGTGTTAGCATCAATCTGTTTGTGTGAGTGCGTTGGAGAGGGGGGGGGGGGCAGTCCTTACTGTTGGTAGCCAGCCACTCGGTGAGGTCCAGCCCAGGGGGGAGGCTGGTGAGGGTGGACATGCCTGTGTCTGTGATGCGCTCTTGCACATTCTCAGGCTGAAGGTATGGACGCTCCTCCAGGTTGTTGTTGTTTATACCCCTGAAAATACAAAGAACAGTACAGTAAGAACAGGTGAGGGATGAAGACCGAGTACTTGGACTGAGTAGAATGAGGTAGAGGGAAGAGAAGAGAGGGAGAGAAAGAGAAGAGAGAGCAAGTGTTTAGTACAGTACAGTACTCCTATTGACTACAAATGTTCTGCCCTACATAGATAACAGAATAAGAAAGCCTGTCAAGGTAGCAGGTAGAAACCTCTGGAAAAAAGATGCCAGTTTTCTTGCTTCTCTGTTAGTCTTTCTCCTCCCCCACCCCAACTCTGCAGTTTTCTCAGGCATTGCAGTCCTTGTCAGACTGATTTACTCGCTTGTGATAAAGTTGCACAGTGAGCTCAACTTGAAACCAAACTCACACACGCACACGTGCACACACACACACTCACACTTTTGCTGTTGCTGCAGATGTGTATGTCCAGTGGTAGAAGATTACGAAGCCATTCGACAAAGTGCCAGTGTAATTACAGTTAATGATGCATGCTACTGTACCAGTCAGCACAACATAGCAGCGATAACACAGACCAGGCGCAGTACCAAGTTATAGTGTGCCAATATGTGGAAGGCAGAAGTGGTTACATTCCAGGAAGGGAGGTCGATTCAGAATTGAAATTATTTGGCCTACAGACTCAAATTCTGGATAGTGTTACAACCTGGGATATAATGGACAGGATTGTTTGAGTGTCCTAAAGACTGGTCCTTATGCTTGGATTCTCTCCAGAGATTTGAATTCATGCAAACCGTGTTCGTTCCTCTGACAGGGAGGGTGTGTGGCTGTTTAAGTGGGAACACGTCCCTGAGTGTGTATGAGTTTGTTGAGTGTGTGAGAGAGAGACATCCACAGTGTTATGACATGGAACATAACCTGAAGGAAGACGTCAGGATCGTTTGTATGACGTCATGTGACCATCTTCTGACCATCTTCTGTTGTGATCTTGCACTATCTGTTCATTTTGCACATCTGCACACTGCATCATTTGCACTAACTGTGCATACATGCAACTCTGTAAATTCTGTTAAATACTGCAGCATCTTGTACAATAAAGCTGTACATTTGTCTTAATTCACTTTAATCTGTACCTACCCTGTATATTCTGATTATACTGTACACACTGTGTATATTCTGAGTATACAATTGCAATTATATTCTGTTATAATGACTGTTTTGCACTTCTGGTTGGATGCTAACTGTATTTCGTTACCCTGTACTTGTACCTATGTAATGACAATAAAATTGAATCTAATCTAATCTAATCTAATCTAATCACGCTTCCCTCTGGGGGATTCGTCCTCAGGCCAAGTTTAGTTCTAAACGCCAATACCACCACCAGGCGAGAGAAAAAGAAGACTTTCTGTGTGTGTTTCTGCGAGTGTGTTATGTGTGTGTGTGTGCATCTGTGTGACCTTGCTCCTTCTGCAAATAGAAACACAGTGTTCTCCGTGGGGGATTAGGAATCTACTGGATGGATTTCTTTGGCTCTGTATGTCTGCATGTGCGTGTCCAGGATGCGTGTGTACAGTATGCGTGTGTACAGTATGTGTGTGCAGTATGTGTGTGTATAGTTTGTGTTTGTGTGTACACACGAGAGTGCTCAAACATGGTAGCAGAAGTGTCTCAATGAGCAAACAACACGATGGCTGTATAAATAGACAGAGCGAGGGGGGGGGGGGGGGGAAGGGGGTGGAATTAGAGAGACATTAATAGTGACGGAGATTCTGGAACATGGAAACGCCCAAAACACTGACCTAACATGAGTCAAGCCTGCTGCTCTGGAAGCTTTCGGGGCAAGGAAAGGAACCAGCCCAGGGAGACTTTAGGTTTGGAATTGGGTTACCCTACCCCCTTATTATCACCACCGAGAGAAAGGAGGAAGTAGTATCAGTCACTGTGGTGGTGGGTACTCCATACCGCTTCCCCAGCAGAGCCTGAGGCTATGCCATTGAGAGTTTTCTCAGTAGTAAAGCTCTTGACAACGTTCCAGGAAAACTGCTTTGTTGACAAAACCCCTCCAATGGTCTTCATTGATCTGAATGTTTATACCTCACCCATTTCCTACATCCTACTACCACTGGAAGGCTTCACAAGTTAATACATGCAAACACACACACACACACACACACACACACACACTCAATGCAAATGGACCCAAAGCTAATGTATTTATAGGTAAGCCAATGGCTTCCCCACCCTAACTTTGTCAGTTGTGCGTCTGCAGCACATCAAGCAGACGGTTCTTCTCAGTCGTTCATGTCCACCTTTGGAGCCGCATCCGCTGTGCTGCTGAAAGAATTCCCCTCCATCAATGCTATCACACAAATATGTGATGCTCGCGCTCTTTCGCACATAACCAACCAATCCTTATCAGGAGAACATTCCTCAGTTAACCATGTGCAGCCACCCTCACTCTCTTCCTCTCTCTCTCTCTCTCTCTCTCTCTCTCTCTCTCTCTCTCTCCCTCCCTCTCTCTCCCTCTCTAGCCCTTAATCACTGTAACACTCAGCTCAACTCAGAAGTGCACAAACTAGACTGTTTTCAGCTGAAACGATTGATACTGCTCAAAGTAATCCATGCCTTTATTACGAATGACCAAATGTTGTCCCTGCAAAGTATCAGGGTAAAGCGGAGACATGGAAGAACTGGGAGAAATGAGAGACGGATGAATGGATGAGAGGAGAAGTACTTACAGTTTCCGATCATTGATATCAGAGAGGTGAAGGGTCGTGGTGTCTGTCTCCGCAGCAGAGGGGTAACTATGACAACCCCCCATGGCGCAGAGCTAGGACCAGTTGGTACCTCCAGAAACCCTTTCCATCCCATAAATACACGCTGACACCCTAACCCTAAACTCTCCCTCAGTCAAACAGGTGCTCTCACACCGACTGTGTCAAGCTCACACGCACTTGGAGTAGGTTGGACAAGTGCCAAGTCCAGCTCCTCTCCTTCAGCAGAAGTCCAGGCCGGATCTAAAGAGTGTTGCTGGTGTAAAAGATACAGGGTGTAGAGAAGAGCTCCTGTTTCTCTCTTTCTTCTCCTCTCTCCTGTGTGTGTGTGTGTGTCTTCTTTGTCTCCGTCCCCCCCTCCTGTCCACCTCCCAGGCCCCTCCTCCCTCGGAGAAAGGCGGACAGGCAGGTTTCTCCACAACGCAGAGCCACAACATATTTACTGTGCGCTCGACTCCTCCCTCTCCCCACCTCCTCACTTGACTCCATCCTCCCTCCGGAATTCTCCACTTGCAAGCTCAGATCCCAGGTGGAAATGACAGAGGCGATTCACTCGCGGGCATGTGTGTGTGTGTGTATGTGTGTGTGTGGGTGTGTGTGAAAGACTGATAAAAAGGACAGAGAAGGGGGAGAGAACAGGAAAATGCTGCTAAGTGCTTTCATCTGTGGACCCCTCATAAACTATAACAATCTCTGGCAAATACCTTAGCTCTTCTCTCTACATTTGCAAACTGCTGCGGCTGGTTCTACTTGATGTTTTGGATGAGTCGTTTTCGACCTTGTACTACCAGTATGTAGGTCTGGGGCAGTAACAGCATCTGTTACCATGTGACCCTTTCAGGTGAAGGCAGCAGCAGTGTAAGGCTGGTGAAGAGGCTGTATTTGCTGACTAATCTGCATACGCGTCAACCAGCGCTGGAACCCAACCCCTTACCTGGCCCTAAGGTAAACATATTTGTGGTGTGTAGCATATTTCTGCTACCGAGTGTGTATGCCATAGACTAAGGTGTCAGTATAAAAACCACAAGATGAAGACACAGGGCTCATTTAATCTGGATAGACATATTTATTAGTTTCATATCTGAATGTACAAGCTAAGTTTGACAACAGGTAACTGACACGTTACTGTCTATACAGCAAAGACCACCAGCATCAGACCACTTTACGAAAAGCCATCTGGCTACAGAGCTGTCCGCAACACACGCTCTCACACACACAGCCCGTGTGTTTGCACCACATGCGTCAGTGTGGTAGCCTATGAGTCAGATACAGTGCATGGGGCTGGAAGGTGAACGGTATGATATACTCAGACCCTGTACACAACCCTGACTTCCTGCTTAAAGCCTGACTAAGGTGCCCAGTTCTATATCACACATTTGCTTTCAGTGACTTCGGCAGGTTTCAGCTATTCTGGGTTGAGGAAACAGCTCTTTGAGTGGAATATGGATGATGAGCTGGGAGGAAATACTGGAGGAAGGTGTGAGACGGAAACTGGGCCGAGCTGGATCTCAACAGGGGCCTGTTCTCCACAGTCCAGACCGCAAAGGGCCCCACTGCCATGTTGTGTCTACCCAACTTTAAAAAGGTGAAGTATGCCACTTCACAGGTTTGAGATCCAGCCCTTCAGTAGAGGGAACACATACTTTGGCAACAAGCTTTGTGGAGAAACAAAAAAAAGAAATATAAATATTTTATATATTCAGAATATTTTCAGATGATTCTGCCACTTGTTCAAGTTAAAACATGGCCTGTTTTGTGACACAGAATGGACAGTTTCGCTAAACTTTAGCAGGCTAGCAACCAAAAAAGTGCTTTCAAAAGTGCTTTCAAAATGGGATTAAATTACAAAAACATAAATTAAAATATAAGCAGGTGAACTTGTCTCCCCTCCTGCCCTAATAAGGACAGAAAAAACAGTTTTTACCAATAAAATAAAACACGTTAAGTCACAGGTAAGTATGTGGAAGACATACAGTATATTCCCCCATATACTAAACCTAGAAAACAATCTTGAAACAATAGTTACACACACAGTCGCTCACACACACACACTCGCAAACAGAGGAAGTCTGTAGCAGAGGAACTGGAACTGATGCTGGGGTACAAAGAAAAATCAACATAGTTATTGCCTCATTTCAACAGAACAATACACACACGGCAACCTGCAAAACAACTGTCTTACCATACATCTGGATTTATTCCAAAAATAGAAGATATACTGTTTATATATACTGTTTACATATATTACGTTTACATATTACCAAGAAGAAAAGCCACAACCTAATACAGGTTCAAATGTCACAATATTACATTGAAACAGTTCAGTGGGCGGGTGATATGCGGATCATTGACCCGGCGTTTGTGAACGTGTGTGTGTGTGTGTGTCCGTGCGTGTGCAGACAGGTGCATTTGTGTCACACAGGTGTGCTTTCATCACATCCACCGACCCTTCTGTAGACCTGAGAACCCACTCTTTAGACAGAGCCTAAACACACACACACACACACACACACACACACACACACACACACACAAGAAACAACCTGAAATGCTCCACAGAGAAAGGCATAAACAGGGAGATGTAGATCAAGGGGCAGAACCTCCCAAAACAGAAGGGATTCTAATGTAACCATTTCTCATGATGCCATCAATGTGCACTTCAGATGTAACAAATAAAAACAAGCAAGGTTGACTGAAACGGCACAGTGACAGAAGTTGGCTGAGTCTCCCTGTCCCCCTTTCCCTCGTCCCCCCTCTCCCCGTCCCCCCTCTCCCTCGTCCCCCCTCTCCCTCTCAGTCCTACACAGCCTAAGGACAGAGGCTCCTCCTCAACAAAGAGTTTAAGTGCAAAATCAAGCTCAGCCAAGGAGCTAAGCCAAACAACCCTGACAACATAAAGCTGAATCCCCTCCCTGCACACGCACACGCGCGCGCACACGCACACACACACAGTCCCTGTGCGATGATGTTGCTGTTTACTTTGGAGACACTACTGAAGAAGCAGGGACACGTTTATAGGTTGGCTCAGTCCAGAAGCTTCCGCTCTCCCTGTGCCTGCCTCTGTTTCTGAATCAGCTCTGGACCTTTGCAAGACAGCACTGCTGAACACCACAGGATGTCGTATAATGAAGTGTGTGTGTGTGTGTGTGTGTACCGCTGTTTCTAGGCAGGGCCGTTTGCAGAGGGGGGCGTCTCTCTGTAAGGGGGATGACAAAGGAATGCTGTTAGAAGTGGATCCTCACATTTGACATCATTTTCGTTCGGTACTTCGCCCTGGAAACTTCCGCACCTCAGAAGAAAGACTTCAAGCCATCACATTCCAAACCTTCCCATTTTTCTTAGTAATGCATAGAGTCGCTGAACAGTTCCTCAACACCTCAAGTCAACGAATGTAAACGGATCTGCGAGGGCTCATTCTGTCTACCTGCTTTCAACGTCCTAACCACGTTGATATGGATAACAACAAATATTGGATTCCATCCCCTAGCTCACACGGTAAAGACCAGCGGAGAGGAAATGCTGCATTAGCCAGGACGCATGCTCCACATCAAAAGGCTCTCAACACGAACACATGGTTCTAGAAGGCTCCGTACAGGCCGGCTTACTTAGTGAGGGCTGCTGGGGGCCGGTCTGTGGGGGGCCAGGAGCCGGGGGGGGTCGGGGCTCCATCCTTCTCCTTCTTCTTCTCTTTCTTCTCCTCTCTGGTGGAGAGTCGGTCCAGGGGCGGTTTGTCCTCCTCACTAGAAGGAGAGAGAGGACACAGCTGTCTAGACGGACTAACGGCTGCGCAGCTCAACAGACAGAAACGCAGTCAGACTGGGATGACAGCAGCCTGGTCACCGGTCTAAAGTCCCACTCAGTTAGTAGTGAACCATGCACGCGCATGCGTGGCGAGTCTAGCACGCTACGCTTGATTGGTCCTGTGTTCCAGCGCTTGAGATCTCCATGAAGCCTGAACCCTCAAGCCTTGCTCAAACATGACACACTGCCAGACCACCAGACCTCTGACTCTACATACCCTCTGACCGCTGGTCTGAATATTCTGGAGGGGAGAGGAGAACACAAGGGGGAGAGAGGGGGGCGGGGAGGTGGGAGGAGGAGTTAAAGCAGGAGGACAGACAGGGGGGAGGGGGAGGAGGAGCAGAGAAACAGGGAGGGCAGCAGGATCAGGCAGGGGGTGTTTCAGGGCAGAGAGGAGGGGGGGCAGGAGGACAGGGTTGGTGTGAACAGTGAGACAGGGAGAGGAACAGAAGTGGAAACACAAACTGGAGTGAGTGTGAGGGTGTGTGTGTGTGTGTGTGTGTGTGTGTGCGTGCGCACCTGGTAAAGACCGCCCTCTCGTGTTTGGCATCCACGGTGAGTCGGATGGTCTCTTTGCCGGCCACCGTGGTGATCGTCTCCGTGGTGACCGTCTCCGCGGAGACGGACTCGGTCTTCTCCTCCTCTTCCTCGCTGTCGGAGCCGCCCGATGAAGAGCTGTCCGACGCCACCAGGGGGGCCTTCCTCGCCACGCACACGCTCCACACGCAGGCTGCAGACGTGGGCGGGGGGGGGGGGGGGGGGGGGGGGTTTACATCCAGCAGAGACGCAGACAGAGAGGTGTGCGTGTGTGTGTGTGCAGACTCACGGTTCCGATCCTGGTCTGGTTTAGTTCTGTCAGACCCGCTGATCTCCGAGTCCACAGGTGAGCTGCACCTCGGACCAGTCTCTGAGCTGAGGACACACACACACGCACACACACACACACGCACACGCACACACACACACACAGGGCTTAGAACGCTGATGCCGACACGCATGTCCACACACCAGGCGCATGCACTTAAAAGGCGCACACACCAGCAGAAGGGTTGGAAGTCTGTAAACTTGGCCCAGCCCTTCTCCTCCGTTTCCGTGGTTACCGGCGGGGGGGCCACACTGTCCCAAGCTGAGATGCCAGCTCCTGCGGCGGGGGCCTTGGAGTTCACCTCCCCGAAATCAGCTGTCCAGCCAGTGCCTGACAGATATTCAACAAGTTCACTGGTGTTTGCTGGTAAACAGAGGCTAACAGTATGGCGTGCTCATTGACCCAGGGGGGACTCACTCTGGGGGGTCTCACTCTGGGGGGGCTCACTCTGGGGGGGCTCACTCTGGGGGGGCTCCGGTAGGGTCTCCTTCTTGGCATTTTCCGCTTCCTCTTTTGGCCCCTCCCCCGCGTCCGCGTCGGAGCCCGCCGCCTTCTCGGGAGCGTTGCTCGCTCCGTCGCTTTGAGATGGGGGCCTGTACCACTGAGAGCCCCCGAACCTGAGGGGGGGAGGGAGAGAGGAAGGCGGCGGGATGTGGGTCCCAGGGCACTGGAGCAATGTGTCCACTCCACAGGCTGTGTGTGTGTGTGTGTACCTTGTTCTGGACTTGCCCTGCCTTGCATAGTTGATCTCCTTCTCTTCCCAGATGTCCTCCTCATCATCGAAGGGCTGGATCTTCTCCTTGGAGCACGCCTCAAACACGGTGGTGCTGGACTGCACACACACACACACACACACACACACACACACACACACAGCTTCTTACTATACCGCTACAGATCCAAGTGAATGGCCCATTGCAGCTACTGGGTAGAATGGAGTTAGCAGGCTGGTTAACTCACACTGTCCTCCCCTCCATCAATGTTCATGTTGATCTCTGCAATACGGTCGAAGGTGGCACTGCAACGATGACAGCAAAGCCTTTCATCAGTACACACACACACACACACACACCGAGACTTGTTGAAATCCAGTTTGGCCATCTCTTACTTGATGCTGTCATCATGCTCTGCAAACTCCTCGTCGTTGAAGCCAAACTGATCCACAAAGTTAGCGGTCATCTGCTGGATCTGGTAGTCTGAGAAGGCCTGTGAAAAACAAGTCACACCTCTACAGGTTAGCTAGTGGGCTGGAGTGTGGCTGTGTACACGTGAGAGTGTGTGTGTGTGTGTGTGTGTGTGTGTATGTGTGTGTGTGCCGTGTACCTGCTGCAGGGACATTTCATTGGGGAAGGGGCTCTCCATGTCATCATCCTCACTGGATGAGTGCAGGCTGTGGGTGCTAACCTGAAACACAGCAAACAGTTAAAAACTCAGTCCAGGGGCAGGAGACTGCTGAGTGAAGGCCAGGCCCCCCTACAGAGGAGCGTTCAGTATGGCACTAAATATCACCTGTTGTTGCTGTTGTTCAGAAACTCGCTATTGTTTTGTTGTTGCTTTATTACTCGTGCCACAGGTAGACTACTGTTTGGCGGAGGCTCACCTTAAAACTCTCATGTTGTATGTTTTGTAATCTAGATGCCTGCTATGTTGGGGTCTATCACGTTGCTATGCTCAGTGACTGAAGCTCTTTTGTAAAGCTCTCTGAGTAAATGTAAATGTTTACCAGGTCTACTGTGTTCTTCCTGTTGGTCTCTGTGAGGGTCTGGTCCACGAAGCTCTCCCAGCGCCCCCTGCAGTCCTCAGGAAGTTCTGCAGCACAGGAACACCACATAAGAGCCATTCAGATGGAACCAGCGGTTATGTAATGAAAAGCGGACAGGCTGGCGCTCTCCCCCAGACTCACCTGTGATGAGGCTGCTGATGTGGGTCTGTACGGGGCCTTTCTCCAGGTTCTGCACCACTGTGTTGGCAATCCTGGTCAGGTGACCCATGTAGCCCCTCCTCATTCCCCCCCCTGCCCTGGAAACACAAACGAGCGCACGCTGACGTTCAGAGAAGCAGCACATGGACGCCACGGAAACACTGGAGCCAGGATGGAACTCTTACTGTATCTTGTCATTCTCCTCCCAGGCTTCTAGAATCCTCTGCACCAAGCGGCAGTGCTGGAAAAGCTGGGCGAGAGACACAGGCAGAGAGCCAGAGGGAGAGGGGGAGATGTTTTTAGACTCTCACAGGTGCTGCACCAAATCAGGATAAGACCCACGCAGGCTGAGCTCAGACACCTACATGCGCCACCAGCTTGTTGTGAGAGACGTCAGGAGCCACGGACGCCTCTGAAGGTCTGGGACTGGCTGGAGCCTGTTCCTGCTGGGGCTCCTTGACAAGCCCGGGATTTTCCTGGGGCCCTGGGCCCGGCTGGGGCCTCCCCTCCTGGGCAGAGTGGCAGAGGACACCGGCCACACACAGCTCCACTTGGAAGTGCAAGAAATTATTCCAGGTGAATTTAAAAAACAAGTCCTGGAAAAGAAAAATCACAAATCACAATCTTAATTTACTGTATTACATTTAAATGTACATTTATTCATTTAGCAGACGCTTTTATCCAAAGCGACTTACAAGAGAGAGCTTTTACAAAGAGCATCGGTCACTGAGCATAGCAACGTGATAGACCCCGAACACAGTGGGCTTTTAGATCGTGAAACATACATCGTACATCGTGTTAGGGGGTATCTCACCAGCAGCAGGTCCAGGGAATTGAGCCTGCAGAGCTCCTGGAGCACGGCCGTGTTAGTGGGCGAGCTGGTCTGAGAGCCGCTCTGCAGGAGAGACGCCACCAGCCGGGCGGCGTGGAGACGGCTGTTACCCAGGGGCTCCTCCAGCACGCCCAGGGTGGTCAGCATGGGGCCCCGCTGCACACACACAGGACACACACACTCTGACCTCAGGGGACAGAAGCCGTTCCGGGTTCCCGTGTGTTTACACACAGTTCTCAGTGTGTATTTACCTTGGGCGGGTCCAGCAGTAGTTGGTGGAAGTCTGTGAGGTGGGGCAGGATAGCCAGTAGGAGGCTGCTGTTGACTGTGTAACATCTCTCACATCCCTGAGCACACACGTCCATCAGGCTCTCCAACCTAAAACACACACACACACAAGTTGACAGTCCAGTTTCTTCTCTCCCAGTGTCTCACAGGCGGAGGCAGACAGTGTCACTCACACAGGCCTCCTGATCTCCAGCAAGGTAAGAAGCACTTGAGTTCCGTTGACGATGCAGCTCTCGGTTCGCTCTCCCTCAAACATGTTCTTCAACAGCTGACCCACACACTCCTGACTGTAGAAACACAGAGGACATTACAGCAGCGGTGTGTGTGTGTGTGTGTGTGGAAAAGAGGAGGGGGAGTAGGGGGTGGAACTCACGACTCCAGAACAGCGAGCAGCGGGTCAGGCACAGCGTTCTCCTGGAGCTGATTGGCCTGGTCTCTGCTGAGACGAATGATGTCACACAACGTCTGGGACGCGTTGGACTGTCTCTGAAAACACACACACACACACCTGGCTCACATCCCTTTGCGGACAGATTGGAGGGTCTGCGATCACACGGTTCTGCCTGGGTGCGTAAGAGAGCCACGTCTCACCTCGTCATCGATCTCTGGGCGAATGAGATCTACGAGCCTCTGGGCGAGTCTCTCCTTATTCAGCCACTGCGGGGAAAGATTGTTGTTGTTGTTCCATTATGCTCCATACATACACTAAGTGGGGCAGTCGTGGCCAAGTTTACGGTGTGTGCGCGCGCGGACGAGAGAGTGTGTGTCGTACATTAAGCGTCTCCTGTCGAAGAGGCGCTGGCTCCACGCAGCTGATGAGGCGCAGGATCAGATCCATCATGGCCGACGCATCGATGTGCTTCAGCACCTGAGGCAGGAAGTCCTCCTTCTCCCGCAGGAACCAGATCACCTGCAAGACACGACAAGCTGAATGCGGCTGACTGGCTGGACGCAGAGGGCTTCGACTGGCCCAGACCGGGGGGGGGGGGACAATCCACTGTCCACTGGCTGCGATGACAAGCCTTTTTTTTTTTTACAACATTTGAACACACACTGAAATGTGTTCCTGTCTCTTGGTCACATATAACATGATTTTACAGAGACTATGAACAGGAGAAGGGGATAAGCATATAAACAGTGTGTGTGTGTGTGTGTTACCTGCTCCGTCTTGCGCGTGATAAGGTTCCCGACAGTCTTGCTGAAGAACGATGCCAGGAGAGGGTTGAGGGGGGAGGGCTGCTCCAGAAAGGCGTACAGGGTTTCCAACAGCGGCTTCTCGTTCCCCAGCTTGTCGTTAATTACAGCGACGTCACATGTCAACAGCTCACATGCTATGTTAGGGTACCTGCGGCAAACGAGGACCTGGTCAGATCCTGTAATCTATCCAGTGGGCAAGCGTGTCGTCTACCGGCACACTCACTTGAAGCGCCGTGTCTCCTCCACACCAGCAGGGGGCTCCGTAGTAATGAGACGCAGCAGCTCTTGCATGCAGCTGTCCTGAGAGAGGAACAAAAGGAGCCTAGCGAGCGGGAGAGACAGAAAAGCCACTCTTTGACATTGGCACAAACAGGCTATGCAAAGGACATGCTAATGACGTTAGCCCCATGAGTCATGCAAGGCCTCTGAATTCAACTGAAAAGTAACCTGCGGTTCTGGGCCTTGCATTCCTGCAGCACGTCCTCCTCGTCCATGAGCTCCGTCAGCGTGACGTCCTCCTTGTCCAGCAGAGCCTCCAGGTGGGAGGAAGTGTGCAGGTCGAACTTCCAAAACATGGCTGCTGCTGTCGCAAGCTCACACACTCAGCTATAAGAGGAGAGATCGAGGCAGGTCGCAAAGCAAGCACAGAACTTGAGAGATAATATATCTACATGATGGGACAGGCCCTGTTTTAGAGTCACTATCCGTCTTCAAGTCGGCTCTAAAGACTTTTTGCATTAGCCTTTTATTGATGTGTTGACCTTTACATTGGGTGTCTATTTGTTGCGTTTTTTTACTCAAATTGTGTTGACTTTTACAGTGTACAGTGGGTGTTTATGTGGTGCGTTTTTACTAATATTGCTATGTACTGCACTCTGGTCAACTGTGTTGTTTTAAAATAGAAATAAAGTTGGATTGGATTGGATTTGAATGTGCGCGTGTCAAGACTAAGTGGCCATCTTACCCCTGGATATGGGGTGTCCTCAGTCAGGGCTCTGGGAGCTCGCAGACCCGGGTCTGGAAGACTGCAGCTGGTCTGGGTATGGAGCAGCATGGGTGTCTGCAGTCACAAAGCTCGCTCGCGTTTGCTCTACACCCCACACGATCTCACACCACGAACACAAACGGACCTCTGGCACGTAGAGATGCCTGCAACCTGAAAGAAATGTGGGTGGGGAGTCGGAAAAAAGGTGAAACACGCAGTGGTCCTGCTTCAAGCTTCACATGTTTCATCAGGGAAAATCAGAGGCCAAGTCTTAAAAAGCAAGAATTTGGATAATTCTGATCTCCAGTAGGGCAAAGTAGTCCTTTGCCTCTTTCAGGAAGCGAGTTAAAGATGCATGTCCGCGTAATGAAATTATCTAGCTTCCTCTGAAACCCAGAGGGTCGGCCTACAGACTGAGGGAGAGCTCAGCTATCATAATACACTGTTGTCTGCCTATGATCTGGGCTGATGTCATTATCTGTTGACTGAGGAGTACGGCCACCCTCTCTGGTATCCAGTGTTTGTTGTGAACTATAGCCTAATTGTTCTCACGCATGTAATATTAAGCATCAAGCGCCTGACCTTGACTCAGACAGTGGTATCACTAAGATCTTGAGTGTTTCACTGCAAACAACTACAACTGTTAAGAGACTGGCCAACCACCATCTGAAGTAGTTTGTTGTTGTTGTTGATGGGACTCGAAAGCACACTGCCTGTCACATGATTTGAAATGCACTGTCATTTGAGATGCATCATAGGTTATGGTTCAGGGAAGGCACATGTCATGAAATCAATATGCCCCAAAAATGCTCCTGTTACCGTACAGGTGGTCTAGAGATCACTGGGGTTTAGCCAAAACCGCATGTATATTCAAGGATGCGTGACCATGATGGCACCTGTTTTCCAAGTATAAGTCGCATGTACGCATGTTAAACACTTCTGTCATTTCTCATGATTTGATGTCGACTTGATCATTGGCAATGACATGACTCGTAAGCTGTCTAACAGGGGCCTGGGTTCAGACCAGCACACAATCACTGCTACAGTAACCCTCCAGAGAGCCAACAACAACAACAACACAAACACACATATTCTGGGGCCTTTAACTTGAAGTCAATGTCGCTGACCAACACAGCAGCTGCGCTAAGAACAAGTGTTTTTTATACAAGATAAACAACACAAAATCAATTAAACCGTCTGCATCTTACCTTTATTGAGCCGTGTTTGTCCAGATCACACACGCCTGTCATTCATGCGTCCCAGGCCGGTCAGCTGTGCAGCTGCACATCCTCAAACTGGCCCCTTTCATCCATCATTCATCATCAGCATGGCAAAAATCGGTCCCAAATTCAGCGAATGTCTACTTCAGTGAGTCGGTATGAGCCCGGTTTCGTTTTGATTGAATCCTCGGATCTAACCTAAGAGCAAAATAGAGCGATTGAAGTGATGGTTGAGCTCCTTCAGGATCATCATCTGGACTTCAGCTCAGCAGGATAACTGTCATATTTCCACATCAAAATGGCTGCCTCTGTCACGGGGACGCGCAAAGAAAAGTTGGACATTTGCTCCGTTATACAGTACAGGAGCAGGGGGTATAAACACGTGTTTGTAACATAACACACAATGATTTAACATAGTCCTTGACCCTGAACTCCAAAACATTGACGTTTAATATTTAGAAACGTCGACCGCAAACAAACTCATTAGCGATGCCGGTTTGTGAAACGGTGAGATTTGTTGCTCACGTAAAGAAACTTGGCTTACATGAATGTACCATGTCAATGTTTACTATGCTTTTAATGTGAAACGTTTATGATGATTTTATTGTCTGTAAACCGACTTTGAGTACATTGAAAAGCGCTATATAAATAAAATGTATTATTATTATTACATGAGCCACACGCGCTAGTGCTGGTTGACGCATTGCGTAAAGACGTTGACGTACGGCGTCCTGACGTCATGACCCGGCTTGTCTTCTCGAGCTCGTGCTTCCTCCTCAGAAGGTCTTTCTGTTTGTAGCCGCTTAGCACGATGGCGACCGTGGTGGATACGAAGCTGTACGACATCCTGGGAGTTTCACCCACCGCCTCCGAAAACGAGCTGAAAAAGGTGGGTTGTCTTGTTAAAAAAAGACGCTTGCATGTTTAGGATAAAGGTTTGGCAACAAAGGATTAAAAAGGGTTTAAAAAAAACCCCGGGGATGATATTTTCATCTGGCCTTGCTTGTCAACAGCCCAGACGATGCCTGAGTCAGTCTGGCTAAACTGGCGAGCTAAACTGGCGAGCTAAACTGGCTACAGGATACAGCTAGCTCTGGTAGTATTAGGCGTTATCGTTAGCGTAGTTTGGTGCAAGTTTAAACAATACTAATGTATTAAAGTCGCCGACATGTTTTATGACTCTACTCTAGTAATAATAACGAGACGGATACTTGCTAGTTTGTGCTATCTTAAGGCTGGCTAGCCTGATACACTGACTACTAGACTGAGTAATACAGGACAACCGTCATAATATATCCACACGTACAAAGCTACTCCCTCCGATCTGCTTGAGATTCAGTTGCCTTGCTTGTTAAAGCTAAATGATATGATAGTGACGGGTAAAGTAAAAATCGTGATGGTTGGATGGCGATTCTTTTGTGCAAAAGTTACTGTTTGACTCTAGCTAAGCTCGGCTAAACGGGCTTCGAGTCGTTCAGCATCTGGCTATCATGAGCTCTTGGTGGCTAATAGCGCTCAGCTAGCCAGACGATCTGATCTAGGTAGATGGCGAACTTGACCCGGTATAGACTTGATCTCAGTGAACCATTAATAGTAAGATGATGACCCAAGTATAACAGCTGTCTTTAGATCGACTCATATCTACAGAGGCTTTTCCAGACATTTGACTCGAAGGATATCAAAAATCATTCATCAACAAGATGACTTGTCTGTTGTAGTCGTGTTATTTCTAAGGCCATCTTGTTTTTTTCGTCTAGGCATATCGCAAATTGGCCAAAGAATATCATCCCGACAAGAACCCAGATGCCGGTGACAAGGTATTTACTACAAAAATATTACAGCGCAACTGTTACATCACAGCAAGACCTAACCTCAGAAAAAATGCTTAGTCATGTTACCCAAATGTGTGTTTCTCTAACTCCTGATCTCTGTCCAGTTTAAGGAGATCAGCTTTGCCTACGAGGTGTTGACAAACCCAGAGAAGAAGGAATTGTACGATCGCTATGGCGAGCAGGGGCTACGGGAGGGTGGAGGTGGAGGAGCTGGCATGGATGATATCTTCTCCCACATCTTCGGCGGGGGGCTCTTTGGGTTCATGGGGGGTCAGGGCAGGGGGGCCCGCAATGGAGGTCGGAGAAGAGGCGAGGACATGGTGCACCCCTTAAAGTGAGTACAATCGTGGCGGGAACAGGGATGTGCGTTATTTTGCATGTTAGTGTAGGTCAGTGGTCTTCAACCCTGGTCCTCAGGACCCACTGTCCTGCATGTTTTGGATGTTTCCCCCTTTCCACACACCTGATTCTAATGCATGATCGTTTACCAGGATTCTTCAGAGCTAGATAACGACCCATGCATTAGAATCAGGTGTGTTGGAGCAGGGAAACATCTAAAACATGCAGGACAGTGGGTCCTGAGGACCAGGGTTGAAGACCACTGGTGTAGGTTATTCTGTTCTGTTTTGTTGCGGATCCTTAAATGTTCTCCTGTCTGACACAGGGTCTCCCTGGAGGACCTCTACAACGGCAAAACCACCAAACTCCAGCTGAGCAAAAATGTCCTGTGCGTTAGCTGCAATGGGTGAGTGTTGTCAGAGCGAATATTAAATATATTTAAAATCGAATTTAAAAAATCCAGGTAAACATCCTAAGATGCCCTTGTCATGCCCTTTCAGTCAGGGCGGTAAGGCTGGAGCGGTGCAGAAGTGTGTAGCTTGCCGGGGGAGAGGGATGAGGATTATGATCAGACAGCTGGCTCCTGGCATGGTGCAACAGATGCAGTCAGTCTGCACAGACTGCAACGGAGAGGGTAACAGATACACACGCTCACCGTAACCACCCTCACTATGAGACATCGGCGACCGCTCTTACACAGAAGGGTGTGTGTTCACGTGCAGGTGAGGTGATCAACGAGAAGGACCGCTGTAAGAAGTGCGAGGGCCGCAAGGTGTCCAAAGAGACCAAGCTCTTGGAGGTGCACGTGGACAAAGGCATGAGGCACGGCCAGAAGATCACCTTCACTGGGGAGGCAGACCAGGCCCCAGGCACGGAGCCTGGGGACATCGTGCTGGTGCTGCAGGAGAAGGAGCACGAGGTAACCCATGTCCACCAGACCAGGGGTCCCCTACCCTGGTCCCCAAGGCCCACTGTCCTGTGTTAGATGTGTCTCTTCATCAACACACCTGATTCAAATGAATAGGTCATTATGAAGCTCGGCAGAAGCCTTCATCCTAATCAGGTGTGTGGGAGAGGGGGAAACATCTAAAACAAGTCTATTAAAGCACATGTACAGGTGTGGATGTTAGACCTGGATAGAAATCCACTACTGTGCAGAAGTGTGACAGTGCGGACGTCTCCTCCACCAGGACTTCCGTCGGGACGGCAACGACCTACACATGACCCAGCGCATCGGCCTGGTCGAGGCTCTCTGTGGCTTCCAGATCGCCGTCACACACCTGGATGGACGCCAGCTTGCGGTCAAATACCCCCCTGGAAAAGTCATAGAGCCAGGTACATGCTCATCCTCCAGTCACAGAATTAAAATGAGGAAAGAGGGGTGGGGGGGGTGGGGGGGAGGGGAGGGGGGAACAAGTATCTCCCCGTATGCGTGGTCTTAACGTTTGTGTGTTTCAGGGTGTATACGGGTCGTTAAAGGAGAGGGCATGCCCCAGTACAGGAACCCGTTTGAGAAGGGAGACCTGTTCATCAAGTTTGATGTTCAGTTCCCTGACAACAACTGGATTAGCCCCGAAAAACTCACTGTGAGTAGTACGCTATTTACAGTACACCTGCCACACAGCATGGAAAGGCTGGAATTAAATGCTAATAGTTACTCCTCCTGGCTGATGAGTTAGCCGGTTGCTCTTCTGTAAATGCATATCCAATCTACTTAAGTGCTGGCTTTGTGTTTAAATGTGAATGGGATTGTGTGTGTGTGTGTGTGTGTGTGTGTTTGGTAGGAGCTGGAAGACCTTCTCCCTGGACGTGCTGAGGTTCCAGTAATCTCCGCGGATGCTGAGGAGGTTGACCTGCAGGATTACGACCGGGGGCCTGGGGCTGGAGCGGGGGCTAGGAGGGAAGCTTACAACGACAGCTCTGACGAAGAAGGGGGCCCCCAGGGGCCAGGGGTGCAGTGTGCACATCAGTAGAGACTCACACACACGCCACACACCAAATGTAACACACATACGCACACACACCCTCTGGTTGTACTGCTCATACCAGTTAAGACCATCCATGTGCATATACACTCACTATCTGCTCTCCTGTCCTATAGAGAGGACACCCCCCCACACACACACAAGCAAACACACACACACAGTTTCAATGGGACCGGCCACCAGGCAGCAGCTGGATGTGACGACCCTATTGTGTTTCTGGACAGCTGGCCCTACCATTGAGTTTCCCAGGGGCCCCAGGCCCTGCTCAGGGGCCACAGGTTCTGCCTAGGGGCCCCACTTTTCAGCTGGACCCAACCCACATAAATTCATCTTTGGCTTCTACCTTTCGCTGTGGAACACACCAGTCTTGTGTATAAAATGCAAATATTGTCATCTCGTTTAACGTGTAGTGTATTCTGTCACAAGTGCATGCTGCTTCAACCAGGAGAAACACGCTTTTCTAGAAGGCCCAGGTTTAAAGCTCAAGACACACACCTGATACCCAGACCTGTGTATTAAATTACTGCTATAAAAGTGATCAGATTAACTGGTTTCCTAAAGCATGTCTTGTTTTTACACAGCCTGCTGAGTCAGACAGGAAACTATTATACTCGTTTCCGTTGCGCGCAAACCCTCACGTCACAGTGAGAGACTTCCTCGTTCAGGTCGGTCTCCACCAATCACAACGCAAGCTAGATCATTAGTAAAGGCCTGTTATCAAGTAAGCTGATTTCTTTGTTCAAATCTTTAGCCTTTGTGTTTTGTTTCACAGTGAGTATGCGTGAAGCCATAGCTTGAGCCCAAAGGCAAAGCTAAATAGATTGTGGGTACATGCCCGCGTCTGTGCGTTTGTATCTGTACAGGTATGAGTGTGCGTGTGTGACGTGCTCCAGAGGCCCCCCCTGCATCACAGCTGCTGTGGAACGTTCTGGCTTTATGACTCGTAGATGTTTCTGCTCGGTGTTAGGCAACAGTGTGAGCAGACCCTATTTAAGGTTGTTTATGTATATAAACATATATATATAAAAAAATAAAAAAAAACATTAGAAGGTGTTAATTGATTTGAGACCCACGATAAGGAGCCAGAGGTTTTCTTAAATGTGACGAGCCTAAAAAAAAAAGAAAATCTCTGAATTCTGTCTGTGTCCTATATTACCCACATCCCAAACCAGTCACACACACTCATGGTCATGGACATTCATCACTTTGAATCCCACCCCCACCCTATCTACTATAGCGTTTGCCAGTCCTGGCTGTTTGGCCCTCTGCTGTGTTGGCTGTGAGAAGGCTGTTGGCCAGGCTCAGACAGCAGGTGCAGATGGAGCCCTGGGGCTGGGTCATTGTATATGTCATATATAGTCTGCAGGAAAGTGTACTGACTGATCTACAGACAAGAACAGGAGTCTTTAATAAAATATGTTATTGTTGATGCTCATGTTTGTGAGGATGATAATTAAAACTGTATAATAAACTCAAGTTACCATCCGTCGTCTCCGCATGTGTTTCGGGGACTGGATCCGGGACTAGACTTGAACGTTAACCCCAAAAATGACCCATCTTTAGGTCGCTGCTTGTCCTTTCGTCAGAGCGTTAGTGGACAGGCTCTTTCTCCTGAGGTATGGAAGTGTTAGGCGGGCGGGGCTCGTGGAGAAGGGGGCTGCCGGTGAGCTCAGAACCCCTGTAGCCCTGCGTCATTCCAGCCCTTTCCTCCGTCTCTGCTCCCTGGAGGACCACAGGAGCCAGCAGCTCCTTAAACCCTGCCGTGTTCCTGCAGAGGGACAAAACAACAGGAGCTGCAGAATGAGGGGGAAAGCGCTTTTTTTGTTTGTTTTTTCCGTGTGTGTGTGTGTGTGGGGGGGGGGGCCCGTCTTGTGAAACGTCCCTGCGGTGGAGTTCCTCACCTGTCTCGTCTGGACTGCATCACGTAGGAGCGCTCTCTCCTCAGCTGCTGCAGGCGCTCTCGCACCACGATCTTCTGCTGACTCTTATCCTCCTGCGACACGCGACACACACCTTCAGCACTGACGAGAACGCAGCTGTAGGCTCCCTCACCTGTGGGAGGCTGTGTGTGTGTGTGTGTGTGTGTGTGTGTGTGGGGGGGGGGGGCTTACTTGTGGTAGGTTGTGTGTGAGATGTCGAAGCCTGTCTTTCTTTTTCAGGCCCAGCAGATCTTCTTCTGACTTCCTGTTCTGAATTATGGACAGGCGCTCCTGAACCTGAGACAGGCAGGAAGAAGGCAGAATGAACTCAACGTAACCAATATGGATATTTGTACTTGTATAGATATATATAGTGATAATTCTGTCATTTTGTCTGACTTTGTCACCATAAGGATGTTAGGACACGTGTCTCCCTCCTCTCTCTCACCCGCAGCAGCTGTCTCTCCCGGTCTCTCTGCTTCTTCTGTTCCATCTTGTGCTGCATGTCCACCAGACTGCGCATGGTTTTCTCTCTCTCCAGCACGGAGGCGGGCTCCCTGCTTCTCTCCCTGTCCAGCATCGATTGCGGCACCCTGCCACTCTCAGACACACCTGATTCTGCCTGCCAGGCGGGAGAAGTGTTGTACTTTGATCGCTTTTCAAATCAGAACACGCTAGTGTGATGACTGTGTCGTCAATCACTGTTGTGATTTGGTGGTAGTCTCACCTGGTCTACAGTGGATTGATCCCGTCCACTTTGAGTCCAGGGTTCTGTGGCTGTGTGGTCCACTTCCTGGTCTGCAGGCTGCCCTCCTACAGCGCCCAGGTAAGCCAGCTGATTGGGCGCAGGAACATCGCTCATCCCAGCCTTCTCCTCAGGCATGGAGTGTGTGTGCGCCTCAACGGCTCCCATGGTCTCTGTGTGTGTGAGTGGGGTGTGTGCGTACAGATCCACATCGCACCTGGCTTCTCCCATCTCCAGTGGTGTGTTCAGGGCCTGGTCACCCTCAACACTAGCAGACTCTCTCTGTAGCACATGCAGAGCACACACACACACGCACGTGTCAAGTTGCGAACTCTGCAAGTCGAATAGTATTGACTTGCTGTCCTTGACACAGATCATTCAGAAAGGAGCTCCTGTTAGTGATGTCATACCTGTCCCATGTGGTCTGTGAGGCCTTCAGTGTGTCTGTGTCCTGGTCCAGCTTTAGAGCCACACTGGAACAGAGAAGAGTCCAGCACCTCCAGCTGTCTGGTCCTGCTGACTGGCTCCTCCGGAGGGTTGGTGTCCCCAGCACAGGGACTCGCACCTTGGACACTGCAGAAGGAATCCTGCTCCACTGCTGCTGCAGACACAGCCTAGACAGAAACACAGACACATCCACATGGTAACGGGTATCATGTTCACTAGCCTAGCTCCATAACTCTGAGAGAGACTTACTGGAGCTGCTGCCTGTGGCTCAGTAGACCCCTCTAGAGGTTTGCTCCAAGCCAAAGCGATGAGAGAGTCCTGTTTCTCGAAGATCTGGGGTGTCTTGATGGGACTGCACTCTTTGCCCTCTTGCCCTTCCTGGTCCTCCTGGTCCTCCTGGTCCCCCTGCCCCCTCTGGCCCTCCTGGCCCTTCTCCCCCCCAGTGGAGGGGTGGGAGCTGGCTGGGGGTGTTTTGGGGGAATCCACTGTGGTTGGGATGCATAGGATTTCCAGGTAGGGCAGGTCCTCAAAGGTTTCTCCGCAGCCTGCACACACACATACACACATCCTTAAACGGTCACACAGAAGTGTGTGTGTGTGTATGATTTACAGTACCTGTACAGATATCCTGTCTGTCACTCCTCCCATCAATGTGAGCTCGGTTCCCATCCACGGTCCTTTGCTCTGGTATTGCGGCTGTGGCATTATTCTGGGCTGGGATTGGTGGAGAGGGTTCCGGGGAGGGGTCAGGGGTGAGGAGAGAGGAGGAGATGGGCGGGGTATCTGGGGTCAGGAGAGTGAGTAGACAGTTGAGGCGTGGGTTTCTGAGATCATGCTCATACTCCTTTCTCAGGGCTAGTAGATGCTGCTCCCTCTGATAAACACACGCACACACACGCACGCACACACACACACACACACACACACACACACACACACACACACACACACACACACACACACACACACACACACACACACACACACACACACACACACACACACACACACACACACACACACACAAGAGATTATCAGATATCTGAATAATAGAACTCAGAACAACACTATAAGTGTTCTATTGATCCTAGCTCCATGACTGTGTTCTTACCATGTCCACCAGAGAAGGCAGTACTGCACAGGCCTGGGCCTCCTGCATCTCCATGAGCTGGGTCAGCAGGACCAGGGCACAGGCTCCCCACTGGGGCTGGGAGGAGGGCCCTACTGATTCCAGGCTCTGGGTCTGCAGAATGGCATGTGTGTGTTTCATCTTCCTCACACACGCATCTCTCAGAAAGACCTCCCTCTGCTGGCTAAACACTAAAATAAACATCAACACTGTTAGACTGCGACGACAGACCCCATAGTGTATAACAGACAGGACAACAAAGTGACAGATCATCATGTAAGGATGAACAGAGGGAGAGAGAGACCCTCTCCAGGTGAGCTGTGCCCTCCCAGCCCCTGCAGATCTTCCAGGGAGACCCCATGCAGCAGCCTGAGCAGGTATCTCCTCTCCTGCTCCTGACTCAGCACCATGTAGTACAGCACAGCCTGCAGGGAGAGAGCAGACCGTCAGTCTGAGTCTGGTATCACAGATGCAGCACCATGTGAGAGGCTGAGAGGGAACGTGTCCTGTGAACCTGCTGCGACGACATCCAGAGTGAAGGCTGCACTGCCTGCCCCTCCTCCCTCCCTTCCTGCAGCAAGAGTCGGGCCTGCTCTTTAATCCTGGGGCTCCTCACAGACGGCCTAGATGGAGAGAGAAAGAGGGGGGAAGTGGGAGGGAGGAAAGAAGAAACGAAAGGCGGAGAACGCTCATTATCAGAGGGCGAACGGTTCCCGTCCAGGACAGGGGGGCAGCGCTGTGGTGTGAGAGGGTGGAGCTGCTCACCAGGCCTGCCAGGACTGTGCAGCTGCCAGCAGAGCTCCTGAACACTGCTGCTCCCTCTGGACCCTCACTGTGGCCAGACGGACGGACAGACACAACAGCTGCAGACCAGGCTGGTCCAAACTCCAGAGACACAGGACAGCACAGAGCAGGAGAATCAGGGACCTGTCACAACACTGCGTGTGTCTGTGTGTGTCTGTGTCAGTGTGTGTGTTTGTGTGTGTGTCTGTATGTGTGTGTGTTCACCTCTGGCTCAGCCAGGTCAGTTCTTTTGTCTCATCCTGTTGAGAGGCCTGAATCCTAGTGAGGAGGGAGATGGCCGTCCAAAACTCTACCCTTGGTTTGATCCAATCAGGACAACTCTTCGAAGACACGCCCTCATCGGACCTATCATTTAGTTGAATGGTCATAGTGTGGACATGATGACAGTGTGTGTTTGTGTGTGTGTGTAGGTGTGTTACCTGTATATCCTGAATGCGCCCGGTAGATTACCCAGACGCAAAAGGTCACCTGTTTCCAACGCCTCCTCGATCATCTCTCCTAGCTCCGCCTCCCTCTCTTCCCGCTGCCATGGCAACAGGCTCTCCCAGCTAGCCTGGCCTGTGATTGGTCAGACGAACCAGGTTTCTATGCTGACCGTTGTCACCTGAGGTTTATCTGAGGGTTCCGCAGAGTGGTATCTACTCTCACCCAGGTGTTCCTGTAGCATCTCTGTGCGGAGGGTGTGAGAGACAGTGTCGTACTTTACTCCCACCAGCAGCTGGAGCTCTGGTGCGGTGACGTGCTTCAGGGTGGGAACTCCAGCCCCTTCCACCCTCTCTGACATGACACCCGGGCCCAGAGATGGGAGGACGCTACACACACCGTCTACCATCAGTCTGGAGAGAAAAACGCACACATGCGGAAGGAATCTACTTGAATGCAGATCCTTCCGGTAAACGTGTCCCTGCTGAGTCCTACCTGCCCCAGCTTCGTTTGGCCGTCCTCCTGAGGCTCCACATCGCCCCTGGGCTGCCGTCCCCCTGCTCTCTGTCTTCTGCCAGCCTCCCTCTCTGCAGGCAGGGGGCAGCAGAGCGTCAGAGACAGGGTGAGAGAAGGCGTCACCGCTGCAGCCAAGCCTCACCGCAAAACGCCAGTACCTCTGAGCGGTCCTCCCGGTCGCTGGAGGTGGTGTGCGTCTCCGGTGTGGACGTGGATGGGTGTGTGTGCGTCCCCGCGCTTAGCAGCTGCAGATCCCAGAAGTGCTGCAGCGATATGGGACGTCTCAGACACACAGACCACCCCCACCCACCCCCCCACCCACCCTTTAACAGAACCTCCCTCTCACATTCATATACATTCTGGGTGTGGGTGGGTGTGTTTCAGCCCATTCTTTTTTGTTTTCGAAGGACACACAGAGTTCTCTCCTCTACCTCTTCTCTCCTTCCTTGCTCTCGGTCCATCTCCAGGAGAACATCCAGAACCTTCCTACCAGTGCAGGACCAGCTGCCGTCCTGCCCTGCCACCTTGAGGACAATAAAACCATTATCTCTCGGTGCTGCTTGGCTCTGTGTGTGTGTGTGTGGGTGTGTGGGTGTGTGGGTGTGTGGGTGAGTCTTGTACCCTCTTCATGGCTGTGACGGCATCGTCCTGGCTGGAGGGCTGATGCAGTACCTTAGTGAAGAGCACACACACATCCTCCAGGGAGAATTCTGCACCTACAGAGACACCTAAAGACTTGTACAGAGCAGTCACACACTCCTGCACACACACAATCACACACACACACACACACACACACACACACAGAATCACACACACACACACACACATTTAGAAACAGCTTTAAGGGACGCTGGTCCACAGACTGGTTGTAAGCAAACTAACTGTAACAAGACTTACACCCTTAACATACTTATTCATGCACACCCTCTCCAATACTCCAATTCTCCGCACTCTCAAACACACACACACACGAACAATAATGGCATGCAATGGAAGCAAACAACCCTCCATAATGCTGTTAATCCTACCTCCTCCATATTGTCACAGCAGACTGATGAAGGAAACAGGATATCGCTACAGCGTTACCTGGACAACATGCGGATCAAGTTACCAAGCAACGAAAGTGACATTTAGTCTGTCGAGGACACACAGGAGAGTTAGTATCATGTTAAACCAAAACCATGTTACACATCTAAACATACCATGTTCAATGGATTCTGGTTCCAACACAATTTAGCAATTTGTTTGTGTGTGTACAAGTTCTAGACAAATTTAGTACCAAATCTGTGAAACCTTTTATTTTTTTAAGGACAACAGAACAAAGCATAATAAGAACATGTCTGTTATTGCACACAAGGCACAGAATAATCATTCATATCTCAACATGAAACTTGTATTCATAAAATGTATTTAAAAAGTACCAAAATATATTTAAAGATCAGATCCCAATATCCTTAATGGCTCCCATGAACACATGCTGAGGCAGATCAGCTCGGGAGGTACAGTACGGTAGTTACAGTAAATTTGAAATGTGTGTGTGGTTTGCATGTGTGTGTGTGTGTGTGTGTGTGTGTGTGTTAGGGGTTGCCATGAATGATCTTGGGACACTTCTCTGCTGGTATACAGTAGTTGTTGTGCAGGACCAGGCCAGCAGGGCACTGACAGCCTGGCACGCAGGGCTTAAAGCAGTGGCTCTCTATCACCCCTAGTGGCACGTCCTTGTTAAAGCAGGTCACTGGGCATGGGGGGCCACACTCGTCAAACACGAAGCCCCTCTCTACAGGACACCCCACCGCTGCACAGGGAGAGAGAGAGAGAGAGAGAGACAGAGAGAGAGAGAGAGAGAGAGAGACAGAGAGAGAGAGAGAGAGAGAGAGATAGAGAGGGAAATAGAGAGGGGGATGGAGGGTACAGAGCAATAGAGGGGATGAAAGGGAGGGATAGAGAAAGCGAGGGAGAGACAAAGAAAATGTAGTAATGAGTGAATAGCAGTTGTACTAAACAGTGTGTGTGTGTATGTGTGTGCAAGTGTGTGTGTGTGTCTTTAAGTGACCCTACCACACAGAGACGGGCTCCTCCACTGCAGGACGACCCCGGCCTCTCTGCACTGTCCGGCGTAGGCCTCCAGGGTGTCGCACAGGCACTCGTCAGCGTTGGCCCCGCAGGCACACAGGTCGTACACGCAGGCTCCGTACCACGCCTCCGGGGGCAGCACGCGGTGGCATGGCGAGAACGCGGAGGACTTTAGGACCTTGCAGCGGGCGTTCGCCCCCTTCCTGGCTTGGTAGCCTGCATCCTTACAGGGGTCCACATCTTCTCCATGGCGACAGGAGGGCAGGCTATGGTTGCTACCTTCCACCTGACAAAATAAACGCACTTGAGGCACCCCCAAATAAACGTCCCTGACCTATCCCGTCCTATCCACTTTGATCCCGCCTTCCTCCTGAAACTCCTCCCTCACCTTCCAGCTGTTCCCGAAGGCTGCCTCTGATTGGCTGATCTCTCTGCTGGGGGTGCGGAGGTCATCCTGAGGGTAGTTGTTGAAGTTGCCACAGAGACCGCAGGTGTGATTCTTGTAGGATCCTGGAACGCTTACCTCCAGGTGAGAACGACCACTCCACAACACCTGGGGGAGACCAGCGGGGGAGAGAAGATAGAGAGAGACAAAGAAAAAGAGAGAGAGATGCTGTATAGTGTTGGTGTTGAGTGCTGGATAGGTGGATATTTAGCATGGGATTTGTCCTCAGAAAGAGACTCTTATCACAACAGCAGCATGACTGGATGTGACCAAGAGCATACCACAATGTGGTTCGTCTTACTATTGCAATGTTAAATACATCAATAAATCAATGGCTCTGCTAATCCTTAGTCCTGGGGAACACAGCTTGTCTGTACCTTCAGCCCAATGTTGGTGTTGAGCAGGATGGTGTTGGTCTGCCGCTCCAAGTAGATGTACGGTTCTCTGAGGAAGGGCAGGGTCACGACCTCATAGTTAACCTGGAAGTCAACGCTTATTTCAGTTCCTCTGATTGGTCGAGCAGAATGGATGGTATGAGACAGCCAAGGAGGAATCCAATACTGTCCACACACACATACACACTTGCACACGTACACACATGCGTGCGCACACACACACACACCGACCTTTACTATCCAGTCCTGGAGGAGCTGCACCACAACATCTCCTATAAAGACGGTCACCTCCTTGGTCCAAGATACGCCCTTACGACCGCGGTCATCATTAGTCGTGTGGATACTTCAAACACACACACACACACACACACAGATTTGTACTCTCCAAAAGTGGTTTCATGTATATATATATATATAAAGGTAACTCCTCTGCCCTAATTGCTATGGTAACTCCTCACCTAAAGTCCCCGCCCTCACAGTCCTGCACCAGCACGTAGGTGCACGCCCCCTGGAAGTGCAGCATGCGCCCATCAAACGTGCGGTAGTGGGGGTCTCCGAACGCTATGCAGGTGGCTGGGCGAGGCAAACAGTGGGGACAGCACACACCAGGGACCACTGCAGGGGTCTCATCCTGAGAGGACACACACGTGTGTGTGAGGATCTGTATGTGTGTCTGTATGAGCGTGTGTCTCTGTATGAGCGTGCGAGTGTGTGTCTCTATATGAGCGTGTGTGTGTCTCTATATGAGCGTGCGTGTGTATGTGTCTCTATATGAGCGTGTGTGTGTGTGTCTCTGTATGAGCGTGTGTGTGTCTCTGTATGAGCGTGCGTGTGTGTGTGCATTTCTCTGTATGAGTGTGTGTCTCTGTATGAGTGTGTGTGTGTGTGTGTCTCTATATGTCTCTATTTGAGGGTGTGTGTGTGTGTGTACTGACCGGTCTGCAGGCGGTGGGGGGGCAGCGCTCACTGTGACAGTGCACGTCTCCAGACATGCAGGTGCAGCTGGTGCACTCATCCACCTCCCACTGCTCACTGGACAGGAAGACAGAGCCCTGGTACACACACGACACGCTGGAGTCTGCAACACACACACACAGCGCAGGTCAGGGGACCGGACAGTACAACTAACATATCACTCATGTTTGTGTCTGGTGTGTGAAGAGAGCAGAGAGATGGCACCTTGGCATTCGTAGCAGCATTTCCCAGGAGTCTTCACTCTCACAAGGCCGTCTCGACACGCGGTGGCCACACACTCCGTGATGCTGCACTCCACGTAGCCCAGCTGAGGACCCAGGGAGCAGAGAGGGTGAGCGCTGCGGTCCTGCTAACAGGAAGGATGGCTTCCTGGTGTGAGGGGGAGCCTTACGTTGCAGGCGCACGTGATGCACTCGTCCTCGATGTCGGTCCAGCTCTCTCCGTGGGACACGCGCTTGCTGCCTCCCTCCAGCACGCACTCTGAAAGACGCACGGAACGGACAGACAGAGGGACGATGACCTGCTGTTGTCCAGACAGAATGTGGGACAGACAGACCTATGTCGAAAGAGGCCCTGGTATCCAGAGGAGGAAGGCAGAGAGGGAGAGAGAAAGAGGGAGATAAAGAGAGAGAGAGGGTGGAAAACAGAGAAGGAAGAAGAGAGGGAGAGACAAAAAGGGAGAGAGAGACAGAGAGAGTGAGAGAGACAGAGAGAGAGAGAGAGAGAGAGACAGAGAGAGAGAGAGAGAGAGAGAGAGAGAGAGAGAGTTAGATAGAGAAAGAGAGAGAGAGAGAGAGTTAGATAGAGAAAGAGAGAGAGATGGAGGGTTTGTCTGAGGCTCTGACCATCACACACAGGACAGCAGGAGTCTGGGGGGGTGTACTGCTCGCTGGGGGGGCAGTTAAGAGGCAGGCAGCCCTGGTGAAGACATGTCCACGTCAGGTCCTGTTTACCACACACACAAACACACACACACACGCAGGCTATAGCACTATGCCTAATGCGAAAGCAGTCCACAGCTTCTTAGACCACAGGTACTGTCTGGGGGGGTTACTGTACGGTACCTTGCACTGGCAGGTGAAGCATGGGTCATCTGTGGCAAGCACCTCGTTTCCAATCAGTGTGGCTGTGCAGTTACTGAGGGGCTCTGCAGACACACACACACACACACACACACAGGGTGAGCCTGGTGCGGGCAGCTTGACAGCAGCAGAAGAGGCCAGGCTGGTAGGAGCTACTGACGGGCGCAGACAGGGCAGCAGGTGTCGCTCCCAGACAGCAGGATGTTGTTCTTGGGACAGTCCACCAGGCTGGGGCACTGCTTCCGATAACACCTCAGGTGCTGCTCCCCATCAGGCATCACCTAGGAAACGCACAGCACATGTCACCAAGGAGACGCATAACACGCATCACCTAGGAGACGCACAACACGCTTCACCTAGGAGACGCACAACACGCTTCACCTAGGAGACGCACGACACGCTTCACCTAGGAGACGCACAACACGCTTCACCTAGGAGACGCACAACACGCTTCACCGAGGAGACGCACAACACGCATCACCGAGGAGACGCACAACACGCTTCACCTAGGAGACGCACAACACGCATCACCAAGGAGACACACAACACGCTTCACCTAGGAGACGCACAACACACATCACCAAGGAGACGCACAACACGCTTCACCTAGGAGACGCACAACACGCTTCACCTAGGAGACGCACAACACGCTTCACCTAGGAGACGCACAACACGGATCACCAAGGAGACGCACAACACGGTTCACCTAGGAGACGCACAACACGCTTCACCTAGGAGACGCACAACACGCTTCACCTAGGAGACGCACAACACGCATCACCAAGGAGACGCACAACACGCTTCACCTAGGAGACGCACAACACACATCACCAAGGAGACGCACAACACGCTTCACCTAGGAGACGCACAACACGCTTCACCTAGGAGACGCACAACACGCTTCACCTAGGAGACGCACAACACGCATCACCAAGGAGACGCACAACACGCTTCACCTAGGAGACGCACAACACACATCACCAAGGAGATGCACAGAGTTAAAGCCCTCAGGATGTGTTGTGTGTGTGTGTGTGTGTGTCTTACCTCACAGGTGCAGATCTGGCATGGATCACTAGCTGGGTTGAAGCTGTCCCCTGGCCCATACACTCTCCCCTCAAACACACAGTCTGGTAAAACACAGATCACGTGAGAAACATAGACACACACCTACACACTCACACCTTCAGAGAGAAACACACTTAAATCACACCACACAGGGGAACTGATATCCAGTTATCATGTGTCTGTGTGTCCTACCTGCACACACTGGACAGCACTCTCCAGGGACAGTGATGGTGTTGATACAGGGGGAGAGACAGCGCACCTCTGAACAGGTGGTCACCCCCTCCACACACATGCAGGACCTGCAGGGGGTGGAGTCTGCAAACCAGCTGCTGCCCTCCAAGAACTCCTCCCCTTCATACATGCAGCCTGACACACACACACACACACACACAGGCACACACACAGGCACACACACAGGCACACACACACAGGCACACACAAAGACACACACACAGGCACACACACACAGGCACACACAAAGACACACACACAGGCACACACACAGGCACACACACACAGGCACACACAAAGACACACACACAGGCACACACACACATAGGCACACACAGTTACATCAAACACTGCTAACTTGTGGTGAAGTGAAAGTGGTGTGTGTGTGTGTGCTAGGGCTGTCAAAACTGCTCAAAAATGACGTTCGAATATTCGAATATTTCCCACACATGTATTCGAATATATTCGAATATATTTGCGTTTCCCGGTTGCACATTAGGCACGTCAATAACAGGACAAATTCATTCATACAACGAGACATAACTACTTGTATAGGTAATATATTTAAGTTAATTTAACAACATATTACCTACACAAAAATAAGTAGATTAACTAATGGCCAAGACCGCAGACCTTGGCCTCTCGCTCGCACACACGCACTTTTTCTTTCTCTCTCTCTCTCGCACTGTCGCGCTCTGCGCATAGCGGTGTAAATGAACGACAACAATAAACAAATGCTGATTGTTGATCAAAAGTTTTGTGCAAGAAATTTAAGGTTGCGATTCTTGTCCCAAATACAAACAGTCTTGCCTGCTGCCGCTGTTTTTTGTTTTTTTTACATTCGAATATACATTTTCATATTCGAAATTCGTTTTTTAAACACTATTCGAATATATATTCGAATATAAAATATTAGTTGACAGCCCTAGTGTGTGTGTGTGTGTGTGAATGTGTGTGTTACCTCTGCATCGTGGACAGCAGGCCCCAGGATCAGTCACCTGGTGCATGCAGAGCAGAGGGGGACACTCTGGAGACACACACTTCACCTCCCCCGCCTGAAACAACCACACACACACACACCAACAGTTACCTCAATACATCCTAACGAACCCCCTCTCCTCCCCCCCAGTGTATTTAGGGGATGGGAACCTTGCAGGAACACGTGGAACACTGGTTGGAGATCCGCGTCCACTGCTGTCCATCACTGTACTGCTGGCCATCCAGGGCACACACTGATGGAAACACACACACACATCTTCAGAAGAACAGCGAAAGAAAAGCTCCCCCCCCCCCCCCCCCCCCACACACACACACACACACACACACACACAGAACCCAGCTGGGAGGTACCTGTGCACCGAGGGCAGCACTCTCCGGGGAGGGTGCGGGGCCGGGGGCAGGGGGCGGGAGGGCAGACGAGGGGCACGCAGGTCACGGTGCCCCTGCTGCAGGTGCAGCGCTGGCAGGGGTTGTGCGCGGAGGAGAAGGTCTTCCTGTGGGGGTGGACCAGACCCTCGTACAGACAGGAGTCACACACGGGGCAGCAGCCCCCCAAAGGGACCGGGTGGGAGCACTGCGAGGGACAGGGCTTCCTGTGACAGCTCACCACCTCGTTCTGGGAAGGGGGGAGGGGGGAGACATAGAGAGACAGTGAGAAAGAGAGAGAGAGGGAGAGACATACAGATAGAGAGAGGAGAAAAGAGGAAAGGAGAAAAGAGGAGATGGAAAACATCCAAGGTTGGCGCTCAGGGACTCGAGAGAGGATGCCGGTGAGGGGAGGGGATGGGGGTCGTGGCAGCCCACTCACCAGACAGGTGCAGGTGGAGCAGGGGTCGTAGGTGGGGGTGAACGAGGTCCCAGACTGGTGCTCGTCTCCCTGGTACAGACACACCCCGCTGCACACAGGACAGCACCCCCCTGAGGGGGTGATGGGGCGGGCGCATGCCACGGCCGGGCATGACACAGACACACACACTACGCCCCCGTTCTACACACACACACACACACACACACACATTAAGGTTTAGATGGCTAACCTTTTCTGACTGTCTACCTTTACTGGTTAAGAAAAAGATAAGATAAGAAAAACCTTTATTTGTCCCCCAGGGGGGGATATTGAAATAATATTATTAGCTAGGCTGCTACCAACACAGTATTACTGTAAGTCAAAACTGTAAGCAAAATATATGTGTGTTTTACATCCAACCTCCATCCAACCTCCTTTGTGTGTGTGTGTGTGTGGTCACCAGGCAGGTGCAGCGCTGACACTGGTCCGCAGGGTCAGAGAAGCGCTCTCCGTTGGTGCAGTCCCGTCCGTGGAAGCGGCAGCCGTCACACACCCCACACTGGCAGCCATCCAGGGCGGGGTGGGGGCAGGACACGGCCGGGCACCTCCTCTTCACACACACCACCTCCCCCCTCTGAGACGTACACACACACACGCACGGGGGGGGGGGGGGTGTTAGAAGGCGGCTGACCCTCGCTCCTTAGCCGCGCCCCCCCCGAACACACTCACTGTGCACGTGCAGTCTTCGCACCCCGATCTGGTTCCAGGGAACAGCTGGCCGTCAGTGTAGGTCTCTCCCTCAAACAGGCAACCTACACACACACACACACACAGTAGTATCACAAAGAGACCCCTGCAGGTCATGCTGGTCAGGGATGCGAGGGTGGTACCTTCACAGACAGGGCAGGCACAGGGGCTGGGGGCTGGGTGAGGGCAAGGGGCTAGGGGGCATGGCTTCGGGCCGCACCTCAACGAACCACTCTGGAATGAAACGCAAACACAGGACATGACTCACATGACTCACATGAACTACACACAAGAGTGGTAGAAGCCTGAATCCATGACGACAGGATGATGTTAGATGTGGATATAGGATACACTGCAGGATGCAGTACAGGAAGGAAGTATTTTGGGAAGTAAGATATAGGTTATTTGTATCATTTGTATTATTTGTATCATTTGTATCATTTTTATCATTTGTATTATTTGTTTATCTGTATCATATCTGTAGTGTATTTTACATTGTATGAATTTTTTATTAGTATGCCACATATACAGTTGTGGTCAAAAGTTTACATACACTAGTGAAGATCATGTATGCCATGGCAATATAGGGTTTTCAATAAACTCTACAACTCTTATTTTTCTGTGATGGAATGATAAGGAGCACATATTTCTTTGTCACAAAAAACATTCATGAAAATTTTTTCTTTTATGAATTTATTATGGGTCTTTTGAAAATGTGACAAAATCTGCTGGGTCAAAAATATACATACAGCAATGTTAATATTTGGTTAAATGTCCCTTGGCCATTTTCACCTCAATTAGGCGCTTTCGGTAGACATCCACAAGCTTCTGGCAAGCTTCTGGTTGAATCTTTGACCACTCCTCCTGACAGAATCGGTGCAGTTCAACTAAATTTGTTGGTTTTCTGAGTCGGACTTGTCTCTTCAGCACAGTCCACATATTCTCTATGGGGTTTAAGTCAGGACTTTGGGAAGGCCACTCTAAGACCTTAATTCTAGCTTGATTTAGCCATTCCTTCACCACTTTTGATGTATGTTTGGGGTCATTGTCCTGTTGGAACACCCAACTACGTCCAAGACCCAACTTTCTGGCTGATGATTTTAGGTTTTCCTGCAGAATTTGGAGGTAGTCTTCCTTCTTCATTATTCCATTTACTTTCTGTAAAGCACCAGTTCCACTGCCAGCAAAACAGGCCCACAGCATAATACTACCACCACCATGTTTGACGGTAGGTATGGTGTTCTTGGGGTGAAAGGCCTCACCTTTTCTCCTCCAAACATATTTCTGGTCATTGTGGCCAAAAAGCTCAATTTTAGTTTCGTCTGACCACAGAACTTTCCTCCAGAAGGCCTTGTCTTTGTCCATGTGATCAGCAGCAAACTTCAGTCGAGCCGTAAGGTGCCGCTTCTGGAGTAATGGCTTCCTTCTTGCACGGCAGCCTCTCAGCCCATGGCGATGTAGAACACGCTTGACTGTGGACACTGACACATGTGTTCCAGCAGCCTCCAACTCATTGCAGACTTGCTTTTTGGTGGTTCTTGGTTGACTCTTGACCAACCTGACCAATTTTCTCTCAGCAGCAATTGATAGCTTGCGTTTTCTTCCTGATCGTGGCAATGATACAACTGTGCCATGCACTTTATACTTACAAACAATTGTTTGCACAGTTGATCTTGGGACCTGCAACTGCTTTGAAATGGCTCCAAGGGACTTTCCTGACTTGTTCAAGTCAATGATGCGCTTTTTCAGATCCGTGCTGAGCTCCTTAGACTTTCCCATTGTAGTATTTCTGGCTGAGTCTAGTGAATGTGTCAAACAAGCCCTATTTACATGGACTGAAAGAAGTCACCAGCTGGAGTCAATCATAATCACTCGTAAGAAGTTAGGAGGCCATGCCAAAAAGCAAATTTGATTGAAACAACTTTTTCTACATCACCAAATTGGTAATTCAAGGTGCTGTATGTATATTTTTGACCCAGAAGATTTTGACACATTTTCAAAAGACCCATAATAAATTCGTAAAAGGACCATTTTTCATGAATGTTTTCTGTGACAAAGAAATATGTGCTCCTTATCATTCCATCACAGAAAAATAAGAGTTGTAGAGTTTATTGAAAACCCTATATTGCCATGGCATACATGATCTTCACTAGTGTATGTAAACTTTTGACCACAACTGTATGTTCTATGTTTGCTCATTTCTGCCACAGTGAATTTTGTTTGTTAATCTTGCATAGCGAATAAACCCCATTCTGATTCTGACATGATATTGATATATGTATGGATATATTATAATCTGTACAGGTAGAAACCAGTTTTAGGATTGCTTGGTGTTGCTGGGGATCTACTATTTGTGTGTGTGTGTGTGTGTGTAGAGGTGTGTGTTACCTGGCAGGTGCACTCTGAGCAGGGGTTACTGGGGTCAGGGATCAACTGACCACTGGTAAGGATCACGTTGTTATGGAAACAGCCTGTCAAATCACAAGATTTCCACAGCAGCTGAGAAAACTTATGACAAGTTTTATTAAAGTGGAACTGAAGCTTCCTGCGAGTGTGTGCACGTGATCGTGCATGTGTCTAGCCAAGGCGTACTTGTGAGTGTTTGTGTACATTTATGTGAGTGTGTCTGTGACTGCACGTGTGTGTGTGTACATACGATTACACTCCCCACAGCAGCTTCCGGGGGGTCTGTAGGGGTGTGTGCACTCGTTATAGCAGTACAGCTCAGAGCAGTGGACGTCCCCTCCCTCGCAGGAGCACACGGAGCAGGGGTCATCCTCCGAGACAAACTCAAACCTGTCTGGAAGCTGCTGCCCGTGGAACAAGCAGCCTGTGGACATCCAGGGACAGACACCCAGGGACAGACATCCAGGGACAGACATCCAGGGACAGACACCCAGGGACAGACATCCAGGGACAGACACCCAGGGACAGACACCCACGGACAGACATCCAGGGACAGACACCCACGGACAGACATCCAGGGACAGACACCCACGGACAGACATCCAGGGACAGACATCCAGGGACAGACACCCAGGGACAGACACCCAGGGACAGATACCCAAGGACAGACACCCAGGGACAGACACCCAGGGACAGGCACACAGAGGAGGGTTAGGGTTAGCCAGGCTGGAGGGGCTGGGAGTTGGGGGGAAGAGGTGAGGGTTGGAAGGGGTGGGGGTAGCCTCACCGTGACACTCCAAGCAGCACTCGCCCTGGACGGGGAAGGCACAGGAGGCTGGCGGGCAGGGCTTCTTCTCACAGCGCACGGAGCCCTCGCGACACACACACACCCCGCACGGGTCGGACACATCCCTCCAGGTCGCCCCATTAGCGTGTTCCTGGCCCTCGTACAGGCAGCCTGGCACGCACACACACACACACACACACAGGCACAACACGTATGGAACATTATACAATAAAGAAAAAAGGAGTCAGATGGCTCAACAGGTTAAGGCGTTGGCCTTGTGAACGGAAGGTTGTGAGTTCAAACCCCGGCTGTGGCTATTGTGTCCTTGAGCAAGGCACTTCACCTTAGTTGTCTCAGGGGGAATGTCCCTGTACTTAAATTGTAAGTGCGCTTTGGATAACAGTGTCTGCTAAATGAGGCATTATTAAAGTGCTCTGAAAGTATTTCCTAATGAATATGGGACATCATCTCTTGACACTGCAGGTCTTTCAGTTGCGTTTTACCGTCACATGTTCGGCAGCACTCCTGTGTGATTGGGTGAGAGCAGGTGGCCAGGGGGCAGGGCTTGCGTTGGCAATGGACGGTCCCGTTGGTGCACAGGCACGATCGACAGGGGTCGGCGGGGTCGTAGAAGCGCTGGGTGTGTCTGTACGGCCCACCCTCATACACACAATCTGCTGGGGGAGCTGGGAAGGTGTGTATGTGGAGAGGGAGAGTGAAGAAGAGGTGGGGTGAACTCCAATCCAGGGTACCGAGACACTTCTCTAAGCTGCCAGGGTGGGGGTGGATCCTAATAGTCCGTAGAAGCCTCCTTCCCTTGATCACAGCTCCCCTCCCTGCCTGCACTTTCCTACCTGGACACTGGGGGCAGCACTCTCCAGGCTGCATGTAAGGGTTGGAGCACTGCAGTGGGGGGCACCTCTTCATCAAACACTGGACGTTACCATTCTACAACACCCCCCCCCCCCCCCCCCCCCACACACACACACACACACACACACACACACACACACACACACACACACACACACACACACACACACACACACACACACACACACACACACACACACACACACACACACACACAGTGAGAAACAGACCACCTGAACCTGGAAACAAACCTTGGAAATGTGTATAGCATGGCAGTAAACCAACATAGTATAGCATCTTGTACAATACAGCTGTACATTTGTTTTAAATCACTTTAATCTGTACATACCCTGTATGTTCTGATTATACTGTATATACTGTGTATATTCTGAGTATACAATTACAATTATATTCTGTTGTAATTGTTTTGCACTTCTGGTTGGATGGTAACTGTATTTCGTTACCCTGTACTTGTACCTGTGTAATGACAATGAAGTTGAATCTAATCTAATGTAGTGTGTGTGTCCTCACTATGCAGTGGCACGTCCTGCACTTGTCTGAAGGGTGTGGGAACTCCTCTCCATTGGGATACTCTTTTCCAGCATAACGACACCCTGTAGAGGAGCACCAATCACAGGAACACACACCATGGCATACATAACACACCACTGGAACATGGCACTCAGGAAAACGTTCAACCACTGGAAGACTGGACTACTAATGTGTGTGTGAGAATGAGTGTGTGTGCATGAGAGAGAGAGAGAGAGAGATAGAGAGATAGAGATAGAGAGAGAGATAGAGAGAGAGAGCGAGAGAGAGAGATAGAGATAGAGATAGAGAGAGAGATAGAGAGAGAGAGAGAGCGAGAGAGAGAGAGAGAGAGAGAGAGAGAGAGAGAGTGTGTACCGTTGCAGTTGTTCTGACAGCAGGTGCCATGGAGGGGGGCGTTACAGTGAGGGCGGGGGCATTCGGAGTGATGGCACTGGACCCGCCCTTCCTCACACACACAGTTCTCACACGCGCTCACAGGGTTGGGGAACGCCTCGCCGTCCACAAACACGTGATTCTCAAAGGAACAGTCTGGAAAAATGCCACACGTGCGAAGGCGCAGCAATGACGTTCAGACACAGCATCAGTCTGTGTGTGTGAATGTGTGGGGTGTGTGAGGCATGTGTAGGGGGGTTACCTGGGCATCTAGGACAACACTCCCCGTGAGGAGTGTGCGGGTTCGAACAGTTCGTTGGCGGGCAAGCTGATCTCTCGCAATTCACCGTACCATCCTGAGGGGGGCAGCAGAGAGCAAACGCAGTTCCTTCAATCCCTTTCTGCAGATCTGACACCTGGATGGATTGGATCGGTAGAGCAGCGGCTCAATGATAGGACCGTGAGGTGGTTTGAGATCTGTTCTCACCACGCAGCTGCAGGTCTGACAGGGTCTATCAGGGCTGGAGAAGGTCTGCCCGTTTCTGTAGATACGCTGGTTAAAGGAGCAGCTCTCGCACGAAGCGCAGCAGGAGCCTAGCGAAGGAGAAGGGGAGAGGGGGAGACAAACACACACACACACGCTCAGTCTCTCACTCTCTCGCACCCTCATAGTCTCTCCTCCTCGGACCCACACGTACTTTGGCTCCTGGTGGGGTGAAGGCAGGTCACCGGGGGGCACAGCGTGTGTGTGCACACCGCCTCTCCGTTCAGACAGGAGCAGGTGGTACAGGGCCCGTCAGGCTGCCAGTGAGAGTCCTCTTCATACTCCACACCTTCCACCACACACACTGCCAGGAGAGAGGGGCGCCACTGTCATGATGGAGCTAGGAAATCAAATCATCTGTGTGTCCTGTGTGTGTGTCCTGTGTGTGTGTGTCCTGTGTGTGTGTGTGTGTCCTGTGTGTCCAGTGTGTGTGTCCAGTGTGTGTGTGTGTGTGTCCTGTGTGTGTGTGTGTGTCCAGTGTGTGTGTGTGTGTCCTGTGTGTGTGTCCTGTGTGTGTGTCCAGTGTGTGTGTGTGTACCTTTGCAGACAGGGCAGCAGAGCTGGGGGTCTCTGATGGGGTTGGAGCACAACACGGGGGGACATCTCTCCTCATGACACCTCACATTTCCATCCTGAGGAACACATGTGCATGCCGATCACAGTATGTCCGCGGGCGTGCATGAGTGTGTGCGCGCGCGTGCATTCCACACCCACCTTGCACCTGCACTGAAGACAAGGTCCGCTGCCCGCTGGGGTGAACGCCTGGCCGTTAGCAAACACCCTCCTCTCATATTCACACACTGCAAATCATCATACAATCATCAGTCCCCCAATCAGAGACAGCAGGGAATGAACTGATATCATTTAGAACAGTGGTCCCCAACCCTGGTCCTCAGGGCCCACTGTCCTGCATGTTTTAAATGTTTCCCTGCTCCAACACACCTGATTCAAATGAATGAGTCATTATGAAGCTTGGCAGAAGCTTGATAATGATAATTAATTTGAATCAGGTGTGTTGGAAGGGGGAAACATCTAAAACATGCAGGACAGTGGGCCCTGAGGACCAGGGTTGAGAACCACTGATTTAGAACACCATTCTGGGGTCCCCCCCCCCCTTTGGAGGTCCTTTTGGCTTGATATTGTCTCTTGTTCTTCAGTTATACACATAGGAGACACAGAAACACACTGACTGTCACAGGAGGGGCAGCAGTGTCTGCTGGTCTTGGCTGGGTGACTGCAGGACAGAGAGGGACACGAGCCCTCCACCCTCTCACACGACACCTGGCCGGCCTGCCACACGCAAGGGATCATGCTTAACAAATGTCACAGGCATGTCCACTCACACACACTGACATACCCGAACACCCCCCCCCCCCCCCACACACACACACACACCCGAACACACACACACCCGAACACACCCCCCCCACACACACCCCCCCACACACACACACACACACACCCATACACACACACACACACACACCCATACACACACACACACACACACACACACTCATACACACACACATACACCCACCCACACACCCCCACACACACCCCCACACACCCACACACACACTCGTTGCTTACTATACACTGGCAGCGCAGGCAGGGGTCTGTGATGGAGGGGAAGGTTTGTCCATCCAAAAACACCTGAGAGTTGAAGGCACACTGCTCACACCTGCAGAGAGACAGACGGGAGTCAGTCCCCACGGCAACCCTCACCAACAGGCAGAGCTGCGCTGCCCAGGGTGACAACGGGGGCCGGTTACCGTGGGCAACAGTCTCCTGGGCGATGCACAGGGTTTTGACAAGCAGGGGCGGGGCAGAGGAGAGGTGAACACACCACATCTCCATGCTGGAATGGCCAGAGGAAAAAAAGTTTGCATTTGAGACACACGTATCCTTCTATATATATACATGCAGGAAAAGACACACAACTTCTGAGTACAACAACTAACATACCACACAAACACACTCCTGGCAGCGATCTCCTGTTGGGATCACTGCTCCGTCGGGGAAGTCATGGCCATTCAGCCCGCATCCTGAGACACACATTTACATTTATTCATTTAGCAGACGCTTTTATCCAAAGCGACTTACAGTAAGTACAGGGACATTCTCCCTGAGGCAAGTAGGGTGAAGTGCCTAGCCCAAGGACACAACATCACAGGCCACAGCCGGGGCTCGATCTCACAACCTTCCGATCATGAGGCCAACGCCTTAACCATTGAGCCATCTGACCCCCCACACACACAACTTGGCTTACGCACACTCACGCAAACACTGCCGCATGTACACACTTACCATGGCAGACAGGGCAGCAGGAGTTAGGGGGCGGGGGGGCGGGGTTCTTACAGATGGGGCGACACTGCTCCTTTTCACAGCGAACACGACCCTCCTGCCCCAGAAAGAGCGAGGATAAAGAGGTCAAGGGTCAGGGGAAGGAGACTAACACAAACTCCAGCAGTCAACCTTAGAGGTGTTGGGTGATGGAGGGAGACCCTCACAGGAGAGACTAACCTCACAGACGCAGACACTGCACGGGCTCTCCACCGGTCTCCACTTGGCACCGTGGTCGTACCTGATGCCGGTGTGGATACACCCTGGCACAAGAACACAACGTGCATGCAGGTCAGTCACAGCAAATCGTCTCTAGAAAAGTGTCCCAAGTCCCTGCCCCCCGGGCAGTACTAACCCCTGCAGCGAGGGCAGCACTCTCCAGGGGGGGTCTCCTGATCCCGGCAGTCAAGTGGAGGGCAGGAGGGGGTGGAGCATTGCTTACTACCACCCTGTTGGGAGGGAAAGAGAGAAAAAGAAAGGGAGATTGAGAAAGCCACGGGGGAACAACTTGTGGGTGACACTTTCGACAGTGAGTGTTTTGTGAGCTTGAGAATCGGGTGCATGGGCTCACATTGCAGTCGCAGGTCTGGCAGCCATCGATGGTGTTGAAGGAGACATTATGGGGCTGACCGTCCAAATGGCAACCTTGAGAGAGACAGTCCATCACAGACGTGTCTACAGTACGTATGCAGTACATACTTACTCTGGAGGAGGTTTCACCTTCGTTGTCTAAGCCGGCTATGCCAGCAAACAGCACTTGATGGCGCAGGTGAATCTTGCTGTGTGGACAATAACCAATCCGGCTCTGTTCTAATGCAACACGTACACAGTGTATGTTCTCACAGCTTGTGTATTAAAACATTCGACAGCTAAAGCATTGCCGAAGTGCCTTTGAAAGTTCCCAGACGTTGACTGTCGATTCCTCGTTCCATTTCTCTCTCTCCCCTCTCTCGCTTGGTGTCTCTCTCTCTCTCTCTCTAGGTTACTAGGGAAACATCTGGCAATGCTCTCCTGCCAGTAATGACAGAACATGCTTCTTGTGTGACACACACACACACACACTCACACCATTTTCTGTCATGGACCGTGACCACAAACTGAGAGGTCTGAAGTTCTCTGCCAGAGAGACTAACCCTGTGCCTTCACTGAAACATACTTTAGAGAGAAAGAGAGAGAGATCATCTGAGAGGCAGAGAGAGACGCGGTCTCTGTATAGTGGAGAGGATCTGAGGTCTCACTGTATGGGCTCATTATGTTTCTGCGGTCTCATCGTGAACTGTTCCTCCTGCAAAAAACTAGACCAGACAAGCTGAACATCAGACAGTTCAGTGAGCAATCTCTTTAATGAAGACACACACTGGGAGATGTGTGTGTGTGTGTGTTTCAGGGAATAATCACAGAGATGTTAGCAAGACTGCCTACTGTGTCTGACCAGTGTCTGACAGGCATTTCCTCTAGTCAACCGAGCATGCAACACATCAAAGTTCTTGTGTGTGTGTGTGTGATGTGCGTGTGATTTGTGCAAGGATGGATGTGTGAGTGTGTGTGTGTCGGCAGGGTGCCATTGGTGTCGTGTAACAAAACACATGCAGAAACAATTAAGCGAGAGAGGGATGAGAGGCAGGGACGGTGAGAGAGGGGGGAGGGTGAGAAAGAGAGAGAGACAGCGAGAGAGAGAGGAGACAAAGAGGCTAGACACCACATAGTAGGCTGTCCCAGACTGGAAGGAGAAGAAAGAGGGTTGTGTTTGTTTACTTTTTGACACAATAGTTTCTATAGTGCACGCATGATTGAAGAGTCCCATTGGGAGAAGAGTCCCATCTCTGGAACTGTGGATCTGCATGTGTGTGTGTGTGTGTACATACAGTGTCATTCTGTATGCCGTATGTGTGTCTGTGCGTGCATGTGAATCAATCCATTATGTGGGTTTTAATTACACAGAATACGCCTGGCAACAGCTATGTGTCGATCTTTAGATTGGATTGTCACTTCCTGTAGGGTTACCTAAAAAACTCTGCCCATGTAAATCTGATCGATTTAGTAGCGGAAAGCCTGATTATGCATTCCTTTATTCTACGCGTCTAAGAGGTTCCCTGTGGAAGCCAATGCTGTGTACGTGAACACCGGCTAAAGATAGCAGTCATGTGGAATCCAGTCTCTGAGGTAGAGAAGAAGACCTCGACCTTGACCGGGAGACTACAAAGTCACCACGGAAACCAACCACTCCATAATGTCCTTCAGCCTCACTGATTCATTCAGCGTTTGAGAAGAAGGAATTTTCACCATTTTCCAGAATATCACCCTGGTGTAACGTTGGCAGCTTTTGAATTTTCGGGGGTCTTTTTGTCCACGCGAGTCACACTTCTTGATTGACAGCGCGAAACAGCCAATGGTCACCAGTCCTGACACAAGACATGGCTGCCACTGACTGGATCCAACCACTCTATGAAGCAGAAACCGCAGTTGCGCACGCGACATTCCGCTTGGCGGTAACCGTGGCAACGGGCCTCTCGGCACAGGTCGGGACAGGTCACTGGGGCGGAGCCAAGAGGACAGCCAGAAAACCAGTGCAGCTCAAAGCAAAACCTAGATGGCACAACGGACAAACGGTCAAAGTTGCTTACTATGTACTGGAACCTAGGAGGATTTCACCTCTAGCTAACCGAAAAGGTTACCTGCGGTCAGGGGTGACAGGAAGCCAGACACCCACTGGCCTTGGCAATGTCTCCATGGATAGATGGCCTTTATGAAGTTTTGGTTCAACCCGCTCCCTCTGTAGCTGACCAATGAGAGCGTAGCCTTGCTTAGGGTCTAGAGCCATCCAATCCTGACTGAGCCAATGCCCCGGAAGGGAGGTGATAGGGGGACAGGTACGCGTGATGCGGTTTAGAGCGTGGGGATCGATTGACCTCAACTGTTGCATGGTGTGGAAGTAGAAGCGTAGATAGTGCGGGCCGTTAAAGAACCAGTTGCAGCGGTCTTTGTCATAACCGTCCGGTCGAAAGCCGAACGCATCGAAACCTCCGCGGTCCAAACCGAAGGGGTCAAAACCGTAGGTGCTGTAGCCACCATCCACGAAGAGATCGGACATGACCTTGTCTCTCTGTTCTCCTCCTCCCTCCTCTTTATCGCCCTCATTCACCTCATCCTTTTCTCTTTCTCCCTCCTCTCTCTCCTTTTTGGTCAGAAACATGCCATCCCACCTCATGCCAAACCAGGTAAGGTTGGAGCGGTTGAACCCGTAGCGGTTGAACCCAGAGGTATCATATCCTTCTCTGTCGATACGGTCGTGGTCAAACCCGTCCTTGTCATAACCTTGGCGGTCCCAGCCGCTGCTGTCAAAACCACTGGCATCATAGCCAGCATGGTCTAACCCATTATGGTCCAAATCGACACGGTTGAAATGAGACGCCTGCTTATTGTCATTGAGCGGCCTGTCATCTGTGTTGGGGCCTTGAGCGTTTCGTCTCCGTGTGGAGGTCACATTACAGGGAGCGCCGAGGGTTATGGGTACGTACACCACGCACAGCTGTTCCTGTGATGACATCACGTCGTCGGGGGAAACCCCAAACGGTTTCATTCGGCCACCCAAGTGAGCCTTCACCCTTCCTAAAACACGCCCGTCCTCGTGCCCGTGCCTCTCCTGCCACTGCGTCCAAAGCTTGTCCAGGAAGGCAGAGTGTGAAAGGTAGAGGGGGTCATAGGCTGCCAGCGGGGAGGCCATGTGGCCCCCCATCCAGTGTCGGAAGAGGCCAGAGAAGGTCTGCAGGGTCTGGGAGAAAATCTGGAAGTCTCCCTGGTTCACCAGCTTCTGGAGGATGACCGCGTCTGGCAGCCACACCTGACAGGATCAACACAGAGCAACGAGCAACGTCACGCAACTGGAACTGCACCACAGGCTAGCTTGCTCTACAGGATTGGAGGTTAGAATAGAAGCGTGAGACCGAGGTGTTGAAGCTCCGTCTGAGACAGGGGGACCAACGGGAGCGCGAGGCCCAGCCTTGGAAGGGGTGGTGGAGGACGCATTCGGAGCCGGGGGCCCCGTCCCCTCCGAAGACACCAGCCTGCCATGCAGCAGAGGACAGCAGGGAGCCTGAGTCGACCGTCCACTCAAAGTAGGGAACAGCCAGTTGGCATGACGACAAGGACTGGAGCTCACGCTCCACCAGACGGAGGAAGTAGCGGTGCCAGGGGAGGAAGTAAGCGTGGTTTCCAGCCTGGGGGGCAAACTCGGCTCTCATCTGGGTATAGACCTCCCACACACCTACACACACACACACACACACACACATACATAAAAAACTGGTAAACACACAAAAAAAGTTGTAGCTGTGTAGATGTGAGGTCAGGTGACAAGGATACCTGGCCTGGCACGGAGCATCCTGATGGCCCTCTGATAGCGCCTCCGGTCTCTTAGCGTCAGGTCTCGAACCTCTTTCCTCCTTGTTTCCTGCGTGCACGTACACTCCACCTTCCCGCCCTGCGTGCATACGCACTCCTCGCAGCCATGCCTGAAGGTTTCCCCGTACCTCCGAGCTTGGCCGTGAAAGAGGCAGCCGCAGCCCTTATTGCAGCCCACCTCCAAGCACTTCTTGCCAGGGGAGAAACTCACAGCCTCCCCCTCTCCCTGGAGGGCTCGTAGTCGAGCCTGACATTTTAACAGAGGCATTTGCTCGCAAGTGTAGGAGAAGCCATCATCTGTCTCTACGCAATCCATGCCGGCAAGGCTTCTCTCTCTTCTTCTATCCTTCTTTCTCTTCCGGTCTCTCTTTCGTTGAGGGTCCAGCCAAGTCAAGTTCAAGTCTGTGTTGCCGTGGAAACTGTCTTCTTCTTGACCATGGGATTCGGAGCCGTGCTCCTTGAAATCTAGGTTGGACACACTGTATCCGTGGAGATCATAGTCCTGTTGACTGGAGCCGATAGGGTTGCTAGGTTTGGGCTGGCGGAAGCAGCAGGCTCCCATCAGGCACTGCTCTTGGCAGGTGCTGAGAGACAAGAAGTTGTTGGTGGAGTTTCCTGTGCAGTACAAGAAGTCCTCACAAAGGCCTAAGGTGGGGTTGAAGGACCAGCGTTGCGGCGGCGACCTGTGACCTTCGCAGCTGCCCTGCGGTCTGGGCTGCCAACAAGCCTAGACACAGCGAGGAGGGGGTGGGGGGGGGTGGACACAAACACGCCCTCTTACCCCTCTTCGCCTTCCAACAATAACACATCAGAACTGGATGACTGCATTCAGACACAACACAGCAGAAGTGACTGTGCACGCGCCGTAGCCACAGAGCAACCACACAGCCCGCAGCAGGACTGCTGATAAGCAAGCCAAACGGTGTGTTCACAAAGGCACAGCAACAATACTGGCTACCAAGACCAGCAGGTTAATAGGCAACACAATACAAGCCAATCTGTACATTATTATGTTCCGTAGCGCTAGTCTAAGAGCACATCCCTAAGACAGAGCAGCACTTCATCTGTACTAAACTGCACACAACTCACTCCGCAAGCAGCTAAGACACACACTACTACCCTTTGATCTATAGACAATAGATCAAAACTTCTATTTTTTCAGCACCCACCTCAAGCCTGTCAAAGGTACTTGTGACCTGCCAAAGAGATCAAATTGTTTAGTCATGACCAGACTAGTTGTTAGGCACAGTTTTCTGTAGTTCCTGGATGCAACGACACAACTCAACCACATGGGGAACGACTCTACACATACAATACTGCAGAGACGATATTTGAGTAGCACCTTTCACAGCTGGGGGAAATGTAGTGGTTTAGGTTAACAGTCTGGTCTGGGTGAAACGTGTTGCGACACACTAACGTGTTAGTTGAGAATGTTCTAGTTTAGTTTAGTCTCATTAAGACTGGTCCTTTCTAGTTAGCAAGCTACCTGGCTCTGCAGCCTATCACACACAGGTCCCGTGGTGTGGGCGGGGCAGGAACAGTGGAACCCTGTGGTTTCATTGGTCAGACACGTCCCACCGTTACGGCAGGGGGAGGAAGCACAAGCGTCTGGGGGAGGGGCTGTTGTGTCACCATGACAACAGGCCTCCACTTCAGCAGCAACAACAACAAGAACCAGGCAGCAAAGCTCAGAAGATATAGTAGTAGTAGAACATGTTGGCTCTGTGTATAGGATGACTTTGGTGTCGGGTGATAAAGGTAACGAGTGTGTGAGTGTGTGTTGGTGGGTTAGAACCGTAGCTGAACTCACCCTGGGTGGTAGCCTGACAGACAACCTGTCCTGATGTGCAGGTACACACGGTGTTCAGGTGTGTCTCCCAACGCTGCCCCTCCTCCACGTCACGCCCCTCCCACACACACCGCCGTCTCACACACTCACAGCCCTCCAAGTACTGCACACGAGCCTGCAGGTCAACATTCTACACACAAAGAGGACATTAGAAGACCCGCTAAGGTACGCACACTGTGTGTGAAGCATTTCAAAAGGCTGTGAAAGTACATCAGATTAGTAGCATTTCTTCTACCTGGGTCTTGACCATATCCAGCATTCGAGTCAGCCCATCCAGCCTCTCCTCCAGCCCCTTCAGCCTCTCCTCATCCAGGGCCTGGGGGCTAGGCAGGTCAGTTTGAGGGGGTGCAGGGGGCCCCAAGACCACACCTCTCTGGGGCTGATCCCCCTGAGACTCTTTGGCCTCCTGGGGATGGAGCTGGGGTTGGCCCTCTGCAACATCCTGTCGGGGGCCTCGCTCTCTCTCACTCCAAATGTCTGAGGGAGGGGTGCACAGAACATTGAGAGAGGCAGATAGAGAGAGAAAGAGAGAGAGAGGAGAGACAGGAAGAGAGAAATGTAAAAGAGGGGAAATTTGGAGAAGTAAAAGGTCTTTCAACTCCAGACCAGCAATCACAGCATCTAATAAAAACATTCACGGCCATGCGAACATCCTGGGAGGAAAAGGCTAAAGTAGATTTTAGATCAAGTCAATAAACAAATAATACAAGGGGATTCCCATAGGGAACAAATATATCACTTATACCGAACCCCAACGGTTTGAGTGTAACACACACACACAACTAAATATACAAACTGGTGTCCATTCAGTGTTGTCTCGCCCTGAGGTCAGAGTTGAGCAAGATCATAGTATGTGACCCAAACCCATCTGTTTGTTTTTTTTAAACCCCTTTAATTATTTGCATTTACTGTTTGGACTTCTCATTCATCACCAGACATTGGCCAGAGTCTGAATTAGCACACCACACTGCATTAGCATCCAGCTAGCTTAATCGAACAACTAACTTAGGATCAGATCACCTTGAGAATTAAATAAAAAATGGGAGGGTCAGGAAATGAGAGTGGGGGATAGTTTATCAACATGCGGAGGAAACTTGAAGAGGGGGGCAAGTGGTTCTCTCATTTAGAGTACTAGGCCTTGACTCAAACCCAGATGGAAAACCTCTTAGTATGTTTTTTGGGGGTATTACTCTTCCTACACACACACAAACCACGACTGCCCAAGAGAATTAACTACAAATTACTTTTATACACTGCAAGAAGTATAACATACATGCCCTAACCTCCATATACACTAATGCTTCTACAGGGAGCTACAAATGACAAGATTTCTGTCTGAATGTACGTTTTGATCTTCGGCCAAGAAAGACAATGGAAGTGCTCCATTACTTACAGGATGCAGATTTATTTTGCTTGGTCCCAGAGTACAGAACCAGATTTATACTGCTCTATTTCGTCGGACAGATTTATGTACCTGTTATATTGTCGCAGTTCCACGGGCGGTTCTGATACGGCCTGGTGGAGATCTCAGCTGTCTGCAAATATCCCTGGGGAGGGTGGAGGGTGAGAGTGGAGAGATGGAGGGAGATAGGGCGGACCATATCTATTCAACATAGCTTTGAAAAGCAATGACAGGCAATATTTAAACTTTGGAATGAGTTTAACAACTCCAACTTGGTTGTGTGTGTGTGGGGGGGGGAGGGGGGGGTGCATATGAGTATGACTGTGTGTTGTTTGAATGTGTGTGTGTGTGTGTGTGTGTAAGTGTGACAGCACTCACAGTGAACCTGCTGTGGCTGTCCCCCCATGTGCTTGCTAGTGTAATGACCAGATCTGAGGGTAGATCCAGCTCCATCCTCTCTTCTCCTCTCCTCCATAGAACCACCGCTTCTCTACAGTCGACAAACAGCGCCAGGCGCTCGGGCTCCAGGACAAGGGCCACTCGCACCCAGCCACCCCCGAAGAAGGGGCTCCCTCCTGGGAACAGCACGCTGGTGAGCCCCAAGCAGCCGTGGCAGTCCAGACGCAGGACGTTCAAACGGGTGGATGACGAGAGCTGTAAGAGGAGGGAGGAGGAGGGGGAGGAGAAGGAGAGCAGGGTGGCAGAGGAGTTTTCCGTCTGACGCCCCACTAGGTACACCCCCATGCTGCCTTGCAGTGTGGCGGCCAGGGATTGGGAGTATTCGTGAGGGAGGGTCAGGTGGGGCGCACGCATGCGGAGTTTGAAAGCGACAGACCCAGGCTCCATTCCCTGGGTCTTAGATACTCCTTTGATAGGATGGGACATGTTAAGAACCGCCAGGAGGTCCATCACTGAGGGACAAATGGAAGAGCCAGGCCAGAATTAAGTCATGTCAAAAAATGTTTTACTGTTTTAATTTAACTGAAAAAATGATGACAGCCAGGACCAAAATATCTGTAAGTTTACAAAACTGATCATGCATTGGCTACACTCATACACAAAATGAATTCATCCTGACCAAGTCTGATGATGACCTTGTTTTGGGATCAGAATGAGAGTGTGTGAGTGTGACAAACAAAGGCAGGAGGATTCTCCATTCCTTCACACATGACTGGGCCAGATCAGAACATTTGAGCATTCCAACTATGTGTGCTGCTGTCACAACAATGTTTTTTGCTCAAAGATAAATCTCACGTTCAGTAATACATTGCTTAATGCTGTACAATTTCATTCAATATCACGTATCCTACCATTCTCGTGGTTCCGACTGGAATGGGTCTGACTGGACGCTGAAACCCTCCATAGAACACACACACTTATCTCCAGGCAGAGGAGGCTCTTCAACCACAAATAATCCATTCCCGGGCAGCAATTAGACAACTCGGGACATAAAAAATTATCCAAATCAATATTACCTTGATACTCTTAAAGTGTGACAAAGCGTTTGGCTATGGTGCCTAACTTAACATCGTTTGCTTCGACAGAAAGTCTATCCTCGGTGCGGTACTCTTGCCCTCGGTTGCCGCCGAATCTCCCGTCAAAGAGGCCGTCGGTAGAAGGCGAAACATCTGGACACACGCAGGGTCACGGAGGGAGCGCCACACATCCTACCGGGGGCATGCTTAACTCTCACTTCCACACAAAGACAGGGGAACAGAAAGGTTCCTGCAGTGCGTTAGAGACACTCGGTGATCTGCATCTTCATCATTCTTAACGGGAGTAACAGATAAACTGCAGCTGGTGTTGTGATGTCTTTGCTCCAGCTTGGCACGCACTAACACACTAACATCACCCGGGTCTCGGGTGGGCTGTTCGGTGTAAGCCACCCACTAACGCCCCCTGCCACTCCCCAGACAACTCCTCTCCTTTCTTTTCTTCCCTTGTTTTCTCTCTTTTGGGGTTGGGGAGAAAAAAAACGTTCCTGCTGTGTTGGACTTGTTGATTCCTGAAGACCCTCTTTTGGTAATCAGCTAAAACCTGGTTTGGAGTTCTGGACTGGAGGGGAGCCAGACCCCAGAAATGCGTGTGTGTGTGTGTGTGAGAGAGAGAGAGCGAGAGAGCGAGAGAGAGAGAGATAGTGAGAGCAGGGGATTAGCCCTGATTTTGGGTTTTCGTGTTGTCATGTTTCGTAAGTTTATAAAAAATGCCCCCTATGACAGCCTGCACTGTAGGCCTAAGTCTTTAAGACTACAAGTGTTTGACCCAACTCCCAACCTCATTCCTAAACAATGCTGAGCTGTTCCTCCAGGAATCTGCAACCCCCCCATGAACACAGTCACTTATCCTGGAGTCAGGAGGTGGTTCCAGATGCAGACTTGTGATATTGGCCCACAGGTGTTTTATCTACCAGAGAACAGGAACCTTGTCAATCTACCTGTTGGATCTATTTGTTTGAACTGTTTTGAGCTCTGGTCTCCACAGACAGCACAGACAAGACTTCAATCAGACACGTGTGTGTGTGTGTGACTGTGTGTGTGTGTGTCTGTGTGTGTGAATTGGGGGGTCTTGTGAGGTTGTTAGGTGATGAGACACAGATAAATTGAGATAGGATTATGATGAAGAAAGCACACATGCACTGTAAAGAGAAGAGCCTGTTAGATATTCTCTCCTACCAACCGCTTACCCTAACCATCAGCCCCTCTGAAGCCATTATACTGGCAACAGTAGCTGTAGTTTGAAGGCCTGTATGGCCCACGGGACAGTTATCATACAACAGCACCAGCAGACAGGGGAATGTGGCTGTTGTTTGTTTAGAGGACTTGTGTTCATGTCACACCACACATAGAACAGCATCAAAGCAGAGGGAACGTTCCCCTGTTCATTAAAGGAGTTTCCACTGCTGTTAATGAAGTCAGAACAGAGAATGAGAGGGCAAAAAAAGGGGCTTTCCAAACACATTGACGTCTAAAGAAGATCTGTCTTCCTATGTGGGGTTGAGATTTGAATTTTTTTCCCTCTCAAATCAAATCAAAATTTATTTGTATAGCCCTTTTTACAAGCAATGTCACAGAGGGCTTCACATATGGCCATATATCTGCCCCTCAACCAACCTAAACCTAAACCCTCAAGGAAGATAAGGAAAAACTCCCTAGGAAGAAAAAATGGAAGAAACCTTGGAAGGAGCAATTCAGTGAGGGATCCCCTCCTCCAGGGACGGTTGGAGAAAGTGAAGAGCAGAACACAGGCTAAAACAGTCATATCTCTAGAGAGAGTTAATAAGTTGTTGAAACATCAATACTCAATGCTCAACTTGGGTCTTAGGTTGCACAAAGTCAATTTTAGCAGCCACTGGGCTTGGGCCCATGATTGGCGCAGCATCACACACAGGGGGATGAGGAAAAGGACCGGGAACTCTCTCCTTGTCCATCAGGGAGACTGACGTCCGACTGGCGACCAGATCCGGGGTTGGAAGACCATCTCAGATCAATGTCCACTGGCACCAGGTCCAACATTGGCCGCTGACCACACATGTGCTGAGAGCTCAGTCCCCCCATACCAAAGGGAGGTATGGAGGGGAGGACAGTGAGACGGAGTAGAGGATATGTTAGAGAGTGCAAGGAACAGCTAACAGTTATAGCAATATTCAGAATGAGGTCCCCACAGGGGCTATTGATGCAGCCTTAGACACCAAGACTGCACCAGCCCCCCTCAGTTGGAACATAAATATTTTCCAAGAAAAAAAAAACTCTAAGATATATATATACTGTATATTATTTTTTTTGAAAGATTGTATTTTTTGAAAGCCATGTCTCCTGTCGTCTCTAACTGTACGGTTTTACTAAGCTAACTACACTAACCTAATAACTCCCACCGTAAATGGTGTTCTAAACTGATGAAACAGTGTCCAACTCAAGCTCGGACGCCTGCTTACTGTCTTTCAAGTATTTACTTTCCTCAGTAATCCCGTTTTTCCCACATGCTAGGCTAGTTAGTACATTAACAGTAACCAATAGTATCTACATGAATGAAGAAGTTCCGGCAGGTTAATGCATCCGCCCCAATTAACCAGCAGGGGGAGTTTTTTCTACCACAAGAGATCGCTATCATATTACAACAAATATTTAATAACTTCACAGTACAACAAATATTGAATAACTTCACACTAACTAACCCAGCACATCCACACACTTTAACAATCGTAGTACTGACTGAATAAAAATGTTTTTAACCTAACTTTGAATGTCGAGACGGTATCAGCCTCCTTGACTGAAACAGGTAATTTGTTCCAGAGAAGAGAAGAAAGCCCTACCTCCAGCAGTTTTTTTTTGTTAATTTTGGGAATCACCAAATAGCCAGCATTTTTGGATCTTAGTGTCCTTACAGGGTGATAAAGTGCAAGAAGGCCAGAGAGGTACTAGAGAGGTACTAGGTGCTAATCCATGTAGAGATTTGTAGGTTAGTAGTAGAATCTTGAAATCAGCCCTGGCTTGGATAGGGAGCCAGTGTAGAGAGATAAGAGTAGCTGTTATGTGATCATACTTTCTAGTTCTGCTCAGTATCCTAGCAGCAGCATTTTGCACCCGCTGTAAGTTTTATTTGGGAGGCCGGAGAATAATACATTGCAATAATCCAATCGGGATGTAACAAATGCTTGTATACATTTTTCAGCATCATCCTTTGAGAGGAAGTTTCTTATTTTAGCTATGTTACGGAGATGGAAGAGTGCAGTTCTGGTAATTTGCTTGATATGATGCTCAAATGAGAGATCAGCATCCATTGTGACACCTAGATTTTTTACCAGCTGGCTTTGAGAGACTTTGAAGCCGTTTAAGTCTAGGGTAAAATTGGATAGATTGTTCCTGTACTTCTTTGGTCCAAAGATTTGCACCTCAGTTTTATCGGAATTCAGAAGTCGAAAATTTGCTGACATCCAATTTCCTATCCCGGAGACACATTTTTCCAGAGCATGAGGCAGTTTGTCAGGCTTAAGGGAGAGGTATAACTGGGTGTCATCTGCATAGCAGTGAAAGTGTACACCAAAACTTCTAATTATATTTCCTAAAGGTAACATGTATAGAGAAAATAGCAAAGGGCCTAAGACAGAACCCTGTGGTACTCCATATTTCACAAGGGAGCTCCTGGATGAACGACCATCATAGTGGACAAACTGTGATCTATCAGATAGATATGATCTAAGGCTGATCTATTGCTAACATGAGCACTGTTCCAAACACAAATCTCACAAATTATTAACTTGTGAAGTGAATGTAATCAAAAAGTTAAATCAATATTAATTTCATGGGATACCATTTATTTTTCTTACATTTTTACACTGACAGGTCAGTGGGTAAACTAGTCATATATCATGTATTACTTAAGAAATAGAAGGCAATTTATAGAGACATAGACATTACGTATACAGAAACCTCAATTAACAACAACCAATTATATTTGGTATAATCGCATTGTACTTAATACATAACTGGATAAAAATACCTGACTGTGTGCCTCAATACCCGACAATGACTAATTATGTTAAATTGTATACAAAATGTGTAAGATTTTTTGTTACGTGGTATCACTGGATATATCAATATTTGATGCCCCCCCCCCCCCCCCCCCCCCCAGATACAACAGTCTTCAATCAGTCTCTCCGATTGGTCTGCTGATACTTACTTCCTACTTCCAGGTCGGAAGGTGAGGAAGACGGGCTGTAGGCGGTCCATGGCTCTCGCCAGATCATCGTCCTCCTTATCATGTTCCACGTTCCTCACAGAATTCTCCTCTGCACCTTCGTTCCCCTGGATGTCCTCCTCATCCTCTTTCTTGCTGCCAGGGGTCTTGCCAGAGAGCGAGCAAGTTGGGTTCCCTGTGCCCGCTTCCTCCTCCCTGAGTGTGTGGGTCTTCTCAGAATGTGCTGGAGGGCTGCTTACCTCAGACGGTGTTTCGGGTGGAGAAGGGGAGGTGACTCGCCATTGGACGGGAGAAGGTGCCTTGTGGGTGGGTGTGTCAGTGGACAATGAGGGGAACTCTTGGGTGCGGCTGGATTCAGGTGTGGGCGGAGGTGTGCCTGTGTCTTCGAGGATGGGGGGTGTAAGCGCGGGTGGGGGTGGCGAGAGAGGCAGAGGTGGGTCCTGTTCCACGGGTGTATCGCTGAGCAGCTTTGAGTTGCCTTTGGTGGGAACCGAGTCTTTCGGTGGCTGGGGTGACGTGAGCAAAGTAACGGTTGAAAGAGTGGGGAGGGAGGGCTGGAATGGTGTGGCTCTGTGAATGCAGCTGGGTGAAGACATAGGGGAAGGAGGACTGGTGTTTGGGGGAGCAGGACACCGAGGAGGTGGGCTGGAGGGGGCAGAGGATGGGGAAGGACTGGGGGTGGGGAAAACAGAGCTAGATGAGATGCTGGACGGGGGAGGGGTGCAGCTGGGCGGGGCGCGCATGTCATCGAGCAGAGCGGGGCAAAAGTTAGTGACGGTGGGGCTGAGGCTAGGGAGAGGGAGGGTAGACTTGCTGGGGGGATCGAGGCCTCCGTTGGGGCCGTTGCTGAGGTAGATATCCTGCTTGTCCTGGACGTCGAAGGTGGTGGGGCAGTCTGTGAGAGCCTCATTGTGGAAGATGACCTCATCCCTGACAGGCATAGGATTACTGTGGCTCACCTGAGGAGGACAGCACAGTTAGAGACAAACAGGGATGGAACATGCACCAGCAAGTCATAACCAGCCTGAAGAGGAGATAGAGGAGGAGGAAGAGGATGTGAAGGAACAGACAGCTCACCAGCTGGAACCACCGTAAACTCTAAGAGGGCAGTGGAGAAGACAGAAAACAACATGAGTCAGGAAGACAGTCCTTTTCGTTGAGCAAACGTGTGTTTGAATCATCATATCTAGGGCGTGGGCGGTTATTAAGGTGTAACGAGGGCTGTCTCACCACGTTGGGGTGTTTCGCCTGTGCCACGCAGCCCCGGTCTGAGGAATCATCCAGTCCCCAGTGTCTCCGGAGCAGGAGCATCATGGTCCACAGGATGCACATCAGCAGGGTCATGAGCATGCCACACAGGCCTACGACTTTTCCCAAGCGACAGGCGTTCATGCGCCCCACCTCCCCTTGCTGAGGTACTGCGCACACACACACACACACTTTGCATCAAGTCGACAACACTTGTGTGTTCCTTAAAGCGTGTTGCTGTTGACATGTGGGTGTGTGTTCGTGTGTGTTACCTTCTTGTCCGTCATACAACACCTGCACCAGTATAGATGCCAGGGCGATTTCACCAGATTCTTGATCCATGGCAACTACCTGGATGACATCATCACCACATGGTGAGCTCTGCCCGGTCTAATCACCTGACACACACACACTCAGATACCAGAATACACCCAATCACAGCTCACCTCTAGCGTGTGTTTCTGCGGTGGCATCATCTCATTGGTCCGAGCGATCAGAAGCCCTTCCTGTGTGACCTGATATAACTGCGTGTGCTCGGATGTGGGATTCAGGGAGAACTGGATCCTGTGATTGATTCCCTGGCAATCGAAGGAGTGAGAGGCAAGTGTGAGCGTGGACGCTTGCGTGTGTGTGTGTGTGTGTGTGTGTGTGTGTGTGGACGTACGTCTGTGAAGTCCTGGTCCTGCACATGCAGGATCAGCACAGTGTTGTTGTAAGTGTTGACCAGGGAGACAGGACTGCTGCTCTCCATCACAAAGCCCCGGTATGCAGCCTGGTCAAACTGCGGAGGGAAGTGGTTCACTGCCAGAACACGGATCAGCACCGTGGCAACCGAATACTTCCGAGGGTCATCCATCTGGTATGCCTGAAAGAGAGAGGGGGAGAGAGAGAGAGTGAGAGGGGGAGAGGGAGAGGGGGAGAGAGAGAGATAGAGAGAGAAGAGAGAGAGAGAGATGAGAGAGATGAGAGAGGGAGAGGGAGAGAGAGAGGGAGAGAGAGAAGAGAGAGAGAGAGAGATGAGAGAGGGAGAGGGAGAGAGAGAGGGAGAGAGAGAGATGAGAGAGGGAGAGGGAGAGAGAGAGGGAGAGAAAGAGAAGAGAGAGAGAGATGAGAGAGAGAGGGAGAGAGAGAGAGAGAGGGAGAGAGAGAGGCAGGAAGCGAGTGCAGTGAGTGTGAGAGGGAGGAAGAGAAAGTGTTATGGTGATCTTCCGCGTAATCTGAATTTGACTTGCATGTACATGTCGCCATCAATCACCATGATTCGCAGACGCAGTGTCGGTGTGAGGAGTCGGTCTTCCACGGCCCGAGTTAGTCTGATTTCCCCTGTCAATTCATCCATTAGAAAACGGCCATTGTCGGCCCCTGGCCACACACACACACACACACACACAAAGGGCAACGCAGTTTCATCACGTGAAGCTGTGTAGCATTTCACAGTATGTATTTCTGGTGTGTTTTTTAGCTACAATGTGTTTGTGTGTGGTGTGGTGTAGCACACTGTTGTGTACCTGACAGGATGGTGTAGATGAGGGGAGAGTTGAGACCTCTGTCACCATCTTCAGCCTGGATAGGTCCAGGAGAGAAGTCCAGGACAACATCCTACAGCACAGACACCACATTCAAACAGGACACCATCACGACTAGCCCAAAACACACCAGAAGACAAGTATATATAGGAGGTGGGATTCTCTCAGGGGTAGATCATTTGACTGCCGATGAAGAGAAAATATTCGATGCGTTGGAGAAAAGTGTTTCTAAAAGCGTCTGCTAAATGAATAAATGTCAAATGTTTCTGAAAAATACAATAAAAACATGGAGGACCTGTTCTCCTTCCGTTACATTGACCGAGTACACAGGGTTGGCACAGATGCGACTCGATTGGTCCTGGAAGAGCAGCTGGCAGGGCAGGAATTGTGGGTACTGGTCATCTCCGTCTGTGATGTCGATGGTGATGGTGATGCTGGTCCTGAACTGTTCTGCTGTGCTCATCTCCTAGGACACAGCAGACAGGTCTGCATGAAGCAGGCAGGATCTATGTCAGCAGCAGTGTGAAGCAGTGGGAGGATGAAGCAGGGTACCGTTGCATAGATGGTCACGTTCAGCTGGGTCTTGGTCTCATAGTCCAGAGGTTTCGCCAGCATCACAGTCCCACTGTTAGGTAAGTCCACCTTGAAGTATTTGGCGTCGGGCTGAACACACACACACGTGCACGTTTATGGTGGTGCAGTGGGGATGGCTACATATTGTTTCTTATCATGGGTTTCTGAGAAAGCATTGTGGAAGAAATTGTATTTCCTGTGTACTCAGGGGTGGACTGGCCATCTGGCATACCGGGCATCGTCCCGGTGGGCCGTTGACCCAATGTGGGCCGGGGCTGCCGCGGATCAGTTGGTACCGGGCCGCCGGAACTTCTCGCGGGCCGCCGAAGAAATACGATCATTAATAACAATTTTATTTAGAAAGATTACCGGATTCTCTCGGTTAAATTTAAGTTTGAAAGTTGGAAAAACTAGTAATAAACTGACGTCTTTAGGAATCGCTGGCTAGCTTGCATCGGACTACAGTGGACCACCCCCCCCCCCCCATTACCGCCTGACTGTCACTATCTATGTTTACATTCTTGTGCCTTATAAAAGAAAATATAAGTACACAAGTAATCCAATTTCTTCCACAGTTAGGAAATCCAATTTCTTCCACAGCATGTGTTCATGTCGTACCGATGATTGGTCGATGGAGTATATGATGGTGTCTCCATCTGCATCAACGGCCAGGACAGAGAACACCACTGTGTTCACAGGTGTCAACTACACAACCAGGAAGAGGCGGATCATCAATAAAATCAGCAGTTTATGGAAATAACTGTATTATTTATCAGTGTGTGTGTTTGTGTGGAAGGGTGACCCTGTGTGTTCTTACCTCACTGATAACGAGAGTCTCCACGGTCATATTCAAAAACACAGGTGAGTTATCGTTCTCATTTAGGATCTCCACCATGATCCTGTATTTATTCTGCAGCACAAACACACCCGTCTTAACACGCTATTCCACAGCAAAAGGGCACCAGCACATACAGAAACAGAGGTACCTGAACATTCTGATCTTCATAGCAAGTCAGTGCCGCCATAAGGATTTGCCCCTGCACCTGAAAATCAACGCCATAATCTCTTTATCTCTTTTACACCAAATTAGCCCTACTAAGGTAAAGCACCTGGAATAGGTCGAGGGTGACAGGTTTAGTTCAGTCACTTCCTGTTTTCATATGTGGTCCAGCTATTTGCAAAGTCATCCTGTTCTACTGCATCATGCTGAGTTCCGGTCATTAGAAATAGGAAGAACTAGAATAGGAAGAACTGCCAACTGTGACTGACAAACTACCACTGACTATAGAAATATCCATAGCGCTTCACAGTTCAAGTATGTTTTGGACAGACATGATTCAACTGTGTGTACCTCTCTATCCAGGACCTTCTCTGTTGTGTTGAGTCGGAGGTTTGCGCCCTCCAGGAAGAACCAATCGGCATCCTGCCCAGTGATGCTCCAGTGAATCTCATTGGCTGTCTCTGTTTCTACAAAGAGCTCAGCGATGAGCTGGCCCATTTGACTGTTCTCTCTGACGGTCGCAAACACATCCTGGCCTTCGAAACATCCTCCCCATCCGGACATCCCTGTTCAGGCACACACACACATACACACACATACACACACACACACACACATAAAATTGACCAACTCTGAAATATTTGTGATGATCAACTTTAACTTCAAGTCATACATGGGAACAGATTCGACTTTGTGTTTACCAGAGGTTCTGTGTGGGTAGACATGTAGCACCAGAAAGAAGGCCAGCAGCCTCAACAGAGGCAGCCTAGCCCAGGGCATCCCTGGGCTGAGAAGGCCTCAGGCCCAGTTCCAGCCCCTGGTCTTGACCAGGCCGTAGGTCTCACTTCTTCCACCACGCTTTGCTTGCTTTAGTCAGCTTCTGGAAAGAGAGCGAGCGGTGGAAAGTCTGTAAACCTCAAGCTCTGCAAACTTTAAAGGAAGTGTAATAGAATTTGAACGATCACAAGGTCAAGTTCCTCAATGCTCAATCCAAACACGCACTAAGGCATTTAGACTCTGCGCTTTCTCCTTTAATTCCCTCCAATCCCTTTAAGTTGGTTTCCAGCTTTCCTGCCTAAGTGACAGACCACTTCCCCCTGCCTCAGGCCGGGACAGACCCCTCTCACCCTCCTCCCAGTGCTATGGGGAATTCTGGTGTAAATGCAGACGTCCACAAACAAGATTCTTCAGGACAGTTCGTTGCTTGTGCATCCTGAAGTGGCCTTAGGGAAGCAGTCCAGTGTGCTGTGTAATCATGTGTCAGTCTTGTGACATTGATCATTAAAGTTTCAGTAGATGGGGAATCCTTTTGGTTGGTGCTGTCCCACCTTATCTCTCTCATACACACACGCTCCAACACATCATGCTCAGTTGACTGACCTGTGGGAGTCAGATCCATAGCAAGTTCTCCTCGATTCTCCCTCCGCTCGCCATTTGGGAAAAACATAGTTACTCCTCTTCCACACTGTCCAGGTCAGTCCGACTGTCTCCCAGCAACCTAACTGGCACCCACAGACACACTCTGGAGCATACGTCTCTGCCTAGTTAATACCTTGAGAGTGTACACAGGTTAAAACAGGAGCAGGGAGCAGACAGCAGCTCAGCAGGGTGTTGCGAGGATTACTGTCAGCTCAGTGAATAAACCAGCAGGGCGGGCTTCACCTGACCCAGGCTTGAATACTGGCCAATCACAACTCAGGTAGCTCACACACTGGCATCCTGATGGGAGGTCAGAGATAAAAGTCACAGGTCACTGCCTCATAGACAGCAGTCTGATGACCAAGCAGATTATGTGGTAATAATTTGACCTAATCTATAAAGAAACAGTGATATTGGTGCGACAACTCAGATTACCTATGCTGGGATACAGAATTTGGTCCAATATGTTTTCCTTAACTGTATTTGGAAAAGAACATCTATTTGATTAACACACCCTGAGAGGATTACCTATCAAAACGTCAGCTTTTCAACTGACATTGGATTAACCCAAATCTCCAAAGAGACATACTGGCACAAGGGCACTCATGCAGAGCATGCATTCAAACAATAACTGGATACATGCACATTGGTACATTTATCTTTAAAAGTTTGTACTGTATTGTATGACCTTTTATTGGACAAAGGCATTTTTGGACCCTGAAATGCACTTGCTCGTTACAGTACAGCTCAGTCTGTAATCATTTTCATCTAAATATAGTGAGGTCACTAGTGAAAGGCCCAATGTTTCAATGAACAAGTTATATAAAAAAACAAAACAGCTTTATCATATTACAATACATTACAATGTCATATCACACAAGTTATTGACAGTGGTTATAAAGGGTTGCAGAGGTTAGGAGCATAATACAAATATTGATCGAGGTACAGAACAAACCTTCACAGAGATGACAGAGAAGGTCTTAAGACAGTCCTTTACAAGTTTACTTCCTAAAGTCGTCGATATACGCCTTTTCAATTGGCACAAGAAAATATACATGAGAGTATGCATGGCATTTCTGGTGAAGATTTAGTTGACATGCATCGATCAATCTCAAACTGAAATCATCAGAGGAAAAAGGCACAAAGTGACAACACACAAAAAAACACAGAGGCCTTTCCCTTGAGGGGACGAGAGGGAAAAGAAAGATGGGCAGACAAGCAGTGACCCGGATAGGGGCTGATGACATCATCGCTCTGCTGGACACACCCCTGGGCGGAGCTAGAGTCATACCAACCCTGTTTATCTGGCACTGTTAACATCACGGGGAGGGGCTACTGAGGAACGCTGCTGGCATACGCACCCCTCTGGTTTATAGGTGCTGCCGTATTGCACGAGTATACAAGTCTTCAACGGCCCCGAAGCAGAAGCCATAACTCAAACATGGTTTACCAACAAGCAGTGGCTAGCCATGGGTTTGGGACCTGGCCCAGGTGTTACAAAATGAAAATGATCTGTGTTAATGATTCCTAGTTCAGTGCATCACAGAATACTGAAACACTACACACTAAATATGCTTATTCTGCAAACCTGACCTAAAGGGTGTCAATATGGCTACTAAACTAAACTAAACTCCAAAACAGTTCATAGAAAGTCAGTCAAAAAAAACCCCCAAAAAACAAGGGATTTGCACACGACACAGATATGAAGGAAACGCTCCATGTTCTTACGCTCATTCTTGATTGGGTAGCAGTGAAAGCAGAGAAGAAGTGGGGATGTATCGGTTTGTCCAGCTGTGCGCCCCTCTGAGCTCACTCATGTCTAAGGGATTACGATCAAGATTGCAAATAAATTACTGTCCGTAGCATTAGCGTGGCAGGGCAGGTATCCCCCCCCTTTCACTTCCAGAGGGGAACATAGTGTCCAGTAGAGAGGAGCTCTGCGCCCTTCGCCAGTTAAAACTCATCGTGTCTGGCCAGGGCTTCCCCAAAGTCTGTGGCCTGACTGCCCACAAACAGGTCGTACTTCTCCACGATCTCCGCCTTGGTCAACCGGCCATCCTGGAGGACAAACAGCACAGCTGGTTAGCCTCTGGTTAGCTGTTCAGCTTCTCTGTGCTCAATGTAGAATAATAAGATAATAGGACAGAACACAGGCAATGGAAACACACTGACGCAATGTGACACACACACACACACACACACACACACACACACACACACACACACACACACACACACACACACACACACACACACACACACACACACACACACACACACACACACACACACACACACACACACACACACACACACACACACCTTGTCTGTGTCAGACTCGTAGACCAGGTGCTTGGCCTCTGCCTCAGCATGATCGTAGTCAGAGGGCAGTATCCAGTCTCTGGTCTCCTCCTTGTCCATGCGGCCGTCTTTGTTTTTGTCTCTGAACTCGGTGAACTGCTCCCTCTCGGTCCTGACCCATTCTGGCTCTGAGGGATTCCCCTCCTGGTTGTACATGTCACCTGCAGGTTACGCAACAGGACCGAATCAGTAAGGAATGTGGTGTGCTGGACTGTGTAATGCGGCTGGTAAAATGTAGTCATAAATTCATGCAAATTCATCACTGACAACTAAAACTACAACTTTTAGCATGATAAACTTATATCCTTCATGTACTTTGTACATACATATTGATAAACGTGAATAACCACCCATCTTGCCTCTAAGTTATAACTCACCTATGTACTCCTCTAGGTCGATGAACCCATCTCCATTTTTGTCAATGTCCTCCATGGTCTCCTACAGCGAGGAAAAAGAGCACAGTGCATGAAAACCAAGGTTACCATTCAAAAAAAGGTTCCTGTCCAGTACCTATATGCGTAACTGTGTACATTGTGTAGAAATGTGTCCAGCATGTGTGAGTGTTTACATGTCTACGTCCAACATGTGTTTGCGTGAGTGTGTAACTTGTGGTTGTGTGACCCACCAGCACTACTATGTCCTTCATGTGGTCGTACTCCTCAGGGTGGAGGAAAGCGGTGAACTCCTCCTTATTAGCGTTACTGTCTGCGTCCAGGTCGGCCATCTTGAACCTCCTCTCATCCCGAGCCATCATCTGTCTGTAGCTGAAGCCGTCTTCGGGGTCTGGGTCATCTGCACATCGCACAGATACGTCACCAAACTGGTACAGGATTATCAAGCTTTTTTTGACTTTGGTTAACAGCAAAACGATAGCTTTGCATTCCTCTGCATGAAAGGAAGGCCATGGATTCATGGGCGACGACGAGCGCGTACTCACCAAGTATGTACCCGTATGTGGCGTTCCTGTATTCCTCCCAGGAAACCTGACCATCCCCGTTGAGGTCGTGACCCTTCCATTGGCGGTCCACGTCATCGTAGATCCATCTCTTCTGAGCGTGCTTAATCCACTTTTTCATCTCTTCGGTAGAGACATATCCATCTCTGTCCTCATCTATACGGTCTACCAGCATACTGAGGAGAGAGAGAGAGTGAGACGTTAAAATAGGCAGTTTAAGAAGGCACGTATGTTTTCACGTGTGAGATGGGTGTGAAAAGTGTGTTTTTACCCGAGTCTCTCTTTGCTCTCCTCTGGTGTCAGTTGATCAAAGGTCTTGGCCTCGTCCTGCCCCAGAAAGGCTTCGTGGTCGTAGTCAAAGTTCTCCTGGTCATCGTGATCCTTGTCGCTGAGCAGATCGTCATGGTGGACACGGTCCTTCTTCTCAGTGGGTTTACTGGTGGCGTAAACCACGCACAGTGCAAAGCACATCACGATAAATGGTCGCAGCTCCATCTTTCACAAACACACACTCCCTGGGACACAGGAGGGACAGGGACCTGTGTAAACAAACAAACAAACAAACATATTGACGTGGTCAGGGAGTTAAGATGTGTCCTTAATTCTTAGTGTAAATCTGTGATTTGCATATATCACTTCTGACAGATTACAGATTCATTGGTTTGTAGTGTGAGTGCAGTGAAGTTTGTCCACCCTTCCGTTACTTATTTTTAAAACATTCAGGCATCGCCCATCTACATATTGCGCAACATAATGGCAATTTATTGTAATTGAACAGACAAGCATGTGTCCTGATGATCCCTCCTACTGAATCACATGTGGGTTAGTTTAATTTACTGACTTGATCATATACCAAGCTAGCTGTAGCAGCTAACTACTGTAGACACCAGTACTAACCTCTTATGACTATGTCCACTTCAACTGGTATGCTACTAATAGAATATATTTACTCAATCTACTTATATTTATAAGATAGTGTTTACTTACATTGCCATTTCTCATTTTTCAAACAAAAGACAATTAAACTTACCGGTCTCTTTTTTTTTTAGGCTGTGGGGTCTGGATATTGAAGCAGCGTCAAGCCAGCCTCAATATTGAATCTAATATCCGGTTGATTGAAAAAAGATTTCAAAGTAAAAGTCAAGATATGTTCTTGGATTGAGTTGACAGGGAAGAGTTAACTCTATTTCCCAGCAGGGTAGTGAAATAAAAATTACAGTTACGTGAACACGATAATAAACGTGTGTTTCAGAGCACAGTAATGTATTCGTGAATGTGATAGGGGGAGTACTTAATAACAATAATAATATATGAAAGGAATGTCTTGCACGCTCTTACTTTGAAAGCAAATTCGTGAACCCGGAAATAGAGCTGAAGACTATTGAGGACGATAGTGGACGTGGTGGACGTTTCTTCTGGCCCGGATACACACCCTTTAGTTCACCAATTTCCTGGGCTATACCATAGACATTATAAATATGTTATTATATGTTATTATATATGTTATTATAACATATATACATCTTTATGTCTAAGGGCTATACTAGGACAAGTCCGATAGCCAATGGCGTTACAGATACAGCTTTAGGAACTCAAACACTCCAGTGCCTTGTCGCTCGTCAATTGGTCCACTTCAGAGCAGCATCGATGATTGGATTGGCTCATAACCGCCACGTCCTCAACCCACATATTGCAACAATGTGTAAAATACAAACTTCATTCATAAAAATAAAACTGAATGAGGCAACTTACTAATAAAACTTAACTAATGTTAACTAATAAAACTCTTGTAGACGCTTTGGACAGACTGTTAAAATGTCAAGCTATATGAAAGTGTTTGTGATTATATATTTGCCCAATTTTACAGTCACAATTAGGGTTTACAATGTATTTCAGGATGAATTTAAAGTGCACATATATATCACTATATTTAGAGCTCTTGAACATATCTAAAATAAATTAATGGCTCCCATAGTATGCATTACAATATGGCCTTCTTTTTAGGTTGGCTTTCAGTATAAAAAAGGCAAAATACATATACCAATATTTGAATGCTTAAATTATTTTGGGGGGGGACTCTAGTGTAACAGAGACTATATTGTTCCTTGATACCTCATCAACCTAATCATGTCAGCTCTAGCCAGTAAGTTCCTGCCCCACTTCCCTGGTTCACCAGCAGAGGGCAGTACCAGTCAGGACAGAGTGCTACCTCTGTCCTACCTTCACCACCAGATCAGGACCATGTCAGGACCAGCAATACTCATATTAGACTACTATTAGAGTTGTACAAACCTACTGGAACTAAAATAAATTTTCACACATAGTCTACTGCATTCAAATGTATTGATTGTTATTGTGTTAAGTTGCATTCAAGTAAAAAACAATTTTATTAAACAATATGTCCAGTGAGAGGGATTGTGACGTGTCTTCATTCAACTTTTTCCAAGATCCACCTCATCTCGGAGCACGAGCCCCAGAACCCGCTCTTGGGCGCCCTGGACACCATGTCTGAGGCGATCTACATTGAGCTGATGATCACCTCCGATAGCAACAGACCCATCATCCATCATACAGAGGCTTGGTTCCCTTCTGCTGTGTTGGTTGAGCGTGAGGATTTTGAAACTTGGAAACCACACACACAGTGCAAGGAAAGGCTTGGAAAAAAGACAATGGCATTTCCAGCCCCAACAGAGGCATGAATGGAGGACTTAAGATGGAGTCTGCTGGCTTGGCAAAGGTCAATTTGACCCACTCCTCTTCGTCCTTCCAACCCTCCTCCAGATCCTCCACCTCCTGGGGCTCCATGGCTCAGGCCCTCAGCCCAGAGGGAGATCATCTGGGGCCACTTGCAAAGGTTGCTTTCCGTTTCAGCTGCGTGAATGTCCTGTAGGACAAATAAAGGTTCATCTGGCGCCACTAGCTATCAGCTGGCTGCAGAGACAGAGAGAACCTGTCACTACAACAGTCGTAGCAACTTCTTTCCTCAGAACTGTGCAACCACTTTGTTTAGGATAAGCTCCATTTTGTAGTTTTTAAAATTCCAATAAAACTACTGGTTTCAGTTTATATTGCCAATGTAATTGTTAAACTGTTTGCATGCAAGGTTGTGACATTTACATTTAGTCATTTAGCAGACAATCTTATCCAGAGCGATTTACAGGAAGTACAGGGACATTCCTCCTAAGGCAAATAGGGAGAAGTGCCTTGCTGAAGGACACAATGTCATTTGGCACGGCCGGAATTCGAATCAGGAACCTTCTGATTACTAGCCTGACTACATTACTGCTCAGCCACCTGACTCCCTGTAACCACCATGTCCGGACTGCAGCCCCACAGCCAGGCTGACTACATTTATTAACTTACGAGACACCAACTACTACAGGCCTTCCCTTAAATATATGTTCACAATCAGTTTAAATATTAAACTGGAAATGGGTAGCCACAAGCTACATTGACACACTATCAGTCATGAGCACTGTCTGGCTCTGTCAGAGACATCATTTCCAAAACTTCCGGAATCCTGATGCACATCATCTTCTTCTGTGGTTTGCTGTCCTGTTTTCTCCACAGTACCTGTCTTCTGTGCGTCCTCAGTGGAATGAGGGGGGGTCTCCGCTCCGTCCCACGACTGTGACATGTCAAGTTCCTCTATAACAATCAACAATACAAACATAAACACACTTTCGCTGTGTCCAAAATCACACACTCATTCCCTACTCCCTATATAGGAAAATAAATATAGTGGACTATATAGTGAGCTCAACAGAAAAAACGTTCGGAGGGCTTGTACTCTTGGCGCCCGTAATTACGTCATCGCTGTCGCACAATTAAAATGAACCACATTAATGTCGTCTCACATTATACTTGTCCATTTACTACTGGATTTTTATTAATTCGAGTATTTTGATTACTGTCCTGTACGTTTAGTTTTTGTATTTAGTTTTCTATTTAAACATTAAAAATATATACATATATTTAATGAATTCAACAAACTATCCTCCGTCAAACTACACGACCTGATGACTCCCAGCTGGAGCCAATTGGTTTTCTTTCTGTGCCCGGATAACTTCTGGCAATGCATGATGGGTTATCTTGCTTCATGTAATGACCATCAGATGTTCACTACTTTTCGCGTTGAATTGTGGGCTACATTCAGGGCACTATATAGTGATCACCTGGTGATCCCTAACGTTTCGGACACCACTACAAAATGGCGTGATCCCTATATAGTGCCCTATATAGGGGTTAGGGAGTGATTTCGGACACAGCCAGAGATAACCTTTTAGGCAGAGCAGGTCAGGTTCAAGTTCAATCTTCTATGATGTATACACATTGTTTGGCTGGGGGGTGTACTTGAAGGGGTCGGTGCTTAGGTGTAACTGTGAGGACTGACCTGAGCTGGTTTCTCCCTCTTTCTTCTCAGTTAGGAAGATACGTTGCATCATCAGTTTTTTCCCGGTGTGGCATTTGTACTTCAGCTGAGGGTCAGTGTCTGTGTCCTGGCCTGACACACTGGAACCTGGGAAATAAAGTAGGGTTGAGTCATAAACACAAAACAGAAATAAATACACAAGAATGATCAAAGCAGGAGACGGCGAAACAACATACTAGTAGTATCTTCCTCCTGAAACATTACACAGGTTCCCACAAAATCTGCAAGAAGATGGACGGACAAACAGAGGTGGGCAAATTGTTTATTTTATAATATCCACAACAACAATGTGCAAGCATACAACATCAGGGCAGGATGAGGGTTTCTCCTACCTTGATATTCCCCTGCAAACGCATATGGTCCTACTTGCATAATCGGCCGCTCACTATCAATGTCCTTCAAAACGAGAGAGATGAGAAGCGGATCAAACTTGACAGCATTTTTTATAGATATATTGAGTTGTAAACTCAATGAAGGTGTTATTACAATAATATTCCAGTGTTAAGGACTCACTAGTATCTTGCATGTTCCTCCCTGACACATGGTCAGGAAATCTGAGTTGATTAAACCAGAGAGCTCCACCACAACCAGCTGCTCCTAGATACACAGGGAGAAGGCAGTTAGTAGGACCAGCTGCACCAGGCTCTTTTACTAGGTACAAGTCAGGTGAATGTATGTACCTGCGACTGCAGAAACACACACTACTACAATAGACAGGGACCTGCTCATACTGTAGTCTTACCTCTTCCTCCCAATCGTCTTCAATATCTGACATTCTACAGATGATAACTGCAAGAAAAGACTTCATGTAATTATAGATTAATTAGCTATTATAGATCCTAGTTTAGCTATGGACTATTCAATGAGTATGTAGATAGCTGGCATTAGTTGGCTAAGACATGCAGCTCTCAAGTTATTCATAATTTAGATGGTTAGATTTGTTGTTTGGATACATTGTCGCTGCATCGCCATCCGTTCACGTACCTTAATGTCTTACTAGTCACCAATGTCAAACGGAATAGTTTATTTAGCCATACGAATTGGTTCAACGACACTGAAATAAGATGAAGTTCAGCTATAATAATTAGGCTACAAGCTCAAATCGAACTATAACTGTGTTCCACATCCGGGTATGAACATAGTATGGTGTTCTGTAAGGTCCTTAAAACCTCTGATGAGCGATTCGGAATGAACCACGAAAAACGTATTTCAGTACTCTAATGTCACCTCCAGGGGGCGCTTTTGCAGTATTCTTTGAGTCTTTCTGGTAGACCAGCTGCTCGTATGCAATCGTTCCTCACCTGGCATCATTTATTTCCCTCTATCTATGTATATTTCTCACCTTTAATCTTTTAGCAGTGGGTACAGTTCAAACACATTTCTGCAGACGGACAGGTAACAGTCTCGGTTTTAGACTGGCAATTAAAATACAATCATCTTAATTTAGGATACTTATCTATTTTAAAAATTATCTCAGAAATGCAATGATAGTACATGTATTGTATTTTGTAGATAGATGTTTTTGAGAGATTATTAAAATGCATTAATATTAATAAAATTACTAAATAATTAATATTTTGTCCGTTCATTGAATTCTTGCAATTGGTCTCTATACAAATAACATGCATGTTTTGACATGGCCGAAGTGAATTACCTGAAATCCATACCCTTTCTTATTAACTGGACAGGGAATCAACTTCTATTCAGGCCTATTTTTGCTCTCAGTGAATATTCCAACTGCATTTCTATTCACCCCATTCATTTAATCCTTCTCCTGTTTATAAATCCAGTTGTTCAAAAGCATTTTTTCGACATGAACCCTCTTTATGCAATAAGATAAAGACAACAGCAAATATGCAAATAAAATATTAAAAGTCACACTGGACACGATACGATTAAAACAATAGCCTCATACAACAACAATAATTGAAAATGACTTTGGTTGCAGGACGTTAGCATATTCTAACGCCCAACAGTTTAATTTAAAAGAAGCAGCATGTTGGACTATGAGCTTTAGTTTGAAAGGACTTCACTTTTTATTTGAAAGCAAAATATCTGAATGTCTCTGCTCCCAGAACAAAACGTTTAAGTAAGCCTTAATACAACATCGAATATGTCAACTAAATATAGCTGTTGAAAACTGTGGCTTTTAGGCCTGATTGCGTTTGAAATCAAATGAAAATAACCGTAGGCGTACATACAATTTTTTTAAGAAGTCTAATAATCTGTTTAATAATTTGGTCCTATTGTAGGTAATACGGCATATATGGACACTTCTGTCCACTGGTGAGTCTCATGAAGTAGTTTGTCAAAAACTGATGTGGACAGTCCTGATTTCCTGATTTAAATATGATGGGACAACTGCTTTTTTAATTTATTTCTAAGTTTATTCCATCGGACAACAATACGAATATGGTTCAAATACATTTGACTGACTATGCTGGAATAAAGGAAATTGCTTAGAACGAGGTTTACAAAAAAATATATCCTTTACTGGATATCAAACTGTGATGGAATATTTTGATGTTCCATAGTTGTACTATCAGATATGGAATATTTTGATGTTCCATAGTTATACTATCAGATAGTTATAAGTTGTGTTGATGTTTTGAAAAACAGGACTTGCTAATTTGATCAATGCAAATGGAGATACCTGGCCAGACAGGACAATGAAGCCAGGTGACTTGCTAATTCTACCAGTGCAAATGATGCACTCTCCAGACAGGACAATGAAGCCAAACAGGACTTGCTAATTTGATCAATGCAAATGGAGATACCTGGCCAAACCGGCACCCACACCCATTGTGACGTCTGGAAGAGGCCATTTGGTTTTTGGTCTTCCCACCCCTCCCCTCACCAGGACCATGGGGCGGGGAGGGGGGGAGTTCAACGATATATAAGGAAAACCTGGACTGGGTTCAGGGCCGGTGTCCTCCAGAACTACAAGTGTCTGTGAGGCTCGGCCACAGAGCTCTGTTTATGTGTGTGTCTTGTGTGTATTGTCTGTTTTATGTTCCATGTGTTCCTATTGCAATACTCTGTTCATGTTAAAGGTTCAATAAATTTGTGACTAACAAACTTAACATACTTTGTGTCCTTACAACGTCCAAAACCAAAAAGTTCCCTTCACAAAACCCGTCTCTTTCCCACTCTCGCTGCTTCTGTCTGTCTCAATTTCGCTCTTTCTCCCTCTTCCAATCACCCCCCCCACCCACACACACACACACACACCCACCCCCCCAAATATCATTTCTTTAATACTGGACCTCGGTGAGGTTGTCATGTCGACCAGCTAACAAGTTACTATGGCAACGGCTCGAGGGGTGAGCACTGACTAGGGAGAAGCCTCTCCTTAGGGAGTACAGGACAGAGGGATATAGTCTAGAAGAAGGTATTATAGTAAATAAGGTGCCTGGGTATTTTAGAATAATGGATATGTGAGATAATCCAAAATGTGTGTGAGCTTTGATATCAATTGTCTTGGAAGTCCAATCCATATTACAAATTGCTAAAAATAATACTAAAAAGGTGCCTTAATGATGAATAGCCAGTGCAAGGTTATTCTCAGCCAAGGTTACTCATCATAACACCATCACAGAAGCACCCCTGTGCATGTGTGATGTACAGTATATGGCAGTGTTCAGTGCTATACCCCGGGGCAGACAGGGAGTGGTCAGGGGAGTGGTTGACATTAGGTATGCTCTGGAGGGTGTCAGATGGTCCCCCTGGTCCACCCCAGCCAGACACTTTGTCACAAAAATGTCATAAAGACAAGTTGGGGAGCTGGGTGGTTGGGGGTAGGGGTCTCAGTTTGCCTGGGGGGTGTAGTGGTGGTTAATTGCCCTATTAGCAGTGACAGGGTAAATCGGTGGTGGAGCTTCTATGTTTCAGGGAAAACAACAACCCCTAGTTTCTGCCTTAGGGCAAAGCAAGTGGGTGGCATGGATAGTTCATGAGTGTGTATGAGTGTTTGGGACGGTGTATCCGTGTGTGTGGTATGTGAATGCAGGATTGAAAATGGTGCAGATTTTTTTCCTTACTGTCATAATTTGGCCAACACACAATAGGTTAACATCTGTCCTGATAGACCTATATAAACCATGAGGATTTCTGCTGTGCACAGTCAGTTTCTGAAAAAGATGTCAGTTGTAACGTATGTGTATAGCCCTTAGATGTAATCTCAATGATTCGTATACTCTTGCCCATTTCAATTGTTTGGTGTAGCTGAAATAATTGATATGGCTTCAGTTTCCCCTGCTTGAGCCTATGATCTAATAAAGGAGAATGGCAGGTAGGCCAGTGAGGTCCAGTATGTAGTCACTTGGTTCATTTTAAGATTAACCACATTTCCATGTGAGACCAGGCACGGTGCCCACGTCTGTTTGTCTTTTATTTTTATTTTTTATTTTTTATAAATAGTTACATTTATTTGAGATACTGCTGACTTTCTCTCTGCAAAATAATGAGGCTTGATTCTCTATTCTTCTGAACAGGAGCTATCCATATGTTGAGTTCTAACAGGATAAGTACACGTTTTTAAAGCAGAATGAACGGTAAAAGCCGTGTAGCCTAATCTAAAACATGGTTGGATCATAAACACATTTATATTATAACAATGATCACATGATCAAATTTGTCAAACTACTACAGCCTAGTCTTTGAAACAACAATCTGCGTCAATTTCGCGCACATGCACCAAAATCTCAAATCTGTTCAAATGTATTTCAAACGTTATAATTTGTAGTTTCTTGTAATTTTACTGAACAAGATAGGCTACTCAAAAACCATGATAGGCTGGATTATCATCCCCAATTGAGATCATATTATTTTGGGGTTTCAGAAACAGTCAGACTATGGGGCTCTGCATAAAATATTTTCATTAAGGATTTCATACTTTCATAGGATTGATAGGCCTAGACACACCCAGACACACACACACACACACACACACACACACACACACACACACACACACACACACACACACACACACACACGCATAGAGAGAGAAAGAGCATCGCTAAAGCAGAATTTTATGTAAAGACAAGGTCGCATAATTTTTGGGTTATGCCACTTGCTTTAGTCCTGCAAAAGACCCTGTGCAACCACTTAATCTCGTGTTTAATATTTTGCATTTGAGTTTTGAAATATTAACAAAAAACATACGTAAAATTTGAATGAATATTATTTATTAACAAAACTATAGGCCTACGTTAGGTCTACAAATATGCAACAAAAAAATTCTGACACATCTAGCCAGGTAGGATAAAACCATGGATGTGTTTAGATTTTTTACTCTTTTATTTTTTTTTAAGGTGGGACAGCTTTTTAATCCATTGATTGTGGATTTTGAGAGAAGGACAGATTGCACATCACTTATGAAATCCACAACTGCATTATCATAACAATGGCCTTTAATCTGAGGACGCCTGAGGACGAGGTGAGAAAACAGAAGGATTTTCTGTCCATGTTGACTCAAACATATTTGACCAGCCTACTGTGATGACAACTCAGATACACTGTTTGTTGTTCAACTATTCGTCAAACCCCAATTTGTGGCAAGATTGGTCATTTTACACTGTTGTATATTTAGATTACGTTGAATTTTAATTTTAAGGTCATTTGAATATTTTAATCAATTTAAGAATCAAATTATTTAGACTTGTAATTTGATGAATTATAAACTGTGGTCAGTGTTTATAGCGTAGAGGTGAATTGGGCTTTATCATCATTGAAAGATAATAATAATAAGAAGCCTGTATTGGTCTATAGGCATATCAAATACTTTATAATAAACTATGGGCTATAAATTCATAGGCTAGTCAAGCCTAATTTAAATGATCCAAAGTTTTCAATGAATATATTAATAAATTCCAGCTGTGTAAACTCTTCTTGTTGTGGCCAAATTACAGGTTTAGAATAACCGGTGACTCAGCTGTAGACTTGAGGTTTAAGTTCAATTTATCTGTCTCGAATATTGACATCGTCACATTTGTTTATCATTTCATAAGCGCTTTCTATCTTTTCCAATGTTTTCCTCCCCATCTCATCCCCCTCTTTTCGGCCACGCGCCCTAATTAGCGCTGTCTGCGCAATGACGCGCATGCGCACTGCGCCCATCTCAGCCATTTTTGCGAAGGAAACTAATTAGTAGGAATAAAGACCCAAGTGTTTTTTCCCCCTGGTTGATCAGAATCCACTCTACCTCTCTGGAGCTCGCACTCCCCCCCCCTCCGTCTCCGCATCGTCTGTTTACTGTCATTATTATAGCTTTAATTTACTGTTTGCAAAACAAGTTGGACCCCGCTATGCTGTTCTCTCCTATTCTTACGGTCAACACATCCTGTAGATCCATCCAGATGGAATAAAGTGGATGTTTTACACGCCTGGTTCACTGGATTAATACACACAGAGCACACGGAACCCGTGCCGCTGCTGACATGTAAGTATAAGTTTGCATTCATCTCATTTGAACAACAGATTGGCGTTTTTGGTGGCGACCGCATTCATGAGATGATCGCATTCAAAAGCATGTTTTTGTAGTTTCTTACAAGGCTGAAAAACCTTGAAATGTGCGGAGCTGCTGGCGGAAAAGAGACATTCTGCTGGTTTGGTCGCTCTTTGTAAACACATTTTTTAAGGCTGCTGTCCTAAAGCCTTCTGCTCTGTTCATGTTGCGAGAGATGTCCAGGAAAAAAAACTGCTCAGATTATGTTCTTAGTCTCTGCCAAGTAGTTTCTGTTCAGTCTTTATGGTAGAACCGTAGTTGTGATCAAACAGTAAGTCACCTACCTTCAAAGACCGGGCTGATCGGAACTGCTGGCTGGGATCTTCCTTGATTCCAGGATTGTTTCAATAAGTAGTTATTCCTGTGTTACTCTTATTTTGACGAAATACATTTCGTAGATGAAACGGTCTTGGACAAAATGGTAGAAATGCTCATTTGATCAGATATGTTTCTTGGTCTTTACATCACGCACTATGTCCGTGTATAGGTAGCATTGAATATCCGTGTATAGGTCGCATACTGACACAGACACACACTCACGTCATACTGTTTAGAGAAATTGCATTGTGAATTAAAAAAATATCCTAACTAAAGCACTTGCTACTGGTATGCATCCAGTAAAATGTAGCGTTGCTTATTGTAGACAAGTAGTATTATTAAACGAGTACGTTTGTGGCTTCGTGTATAATGAGATCCATTGGTAAATGGTGTTGTAGGGTTGTAACATCTGTTCCATGTTGAATGCACAAAGCAGAAATGAACACACACAAACGCACACACCTAAGTAATGGTTTCCCGTACTTGGAATCGATGAGGAGCTGGGAAAGCTTGTATAAATAGTTACATAGCCAATAGACCCAGGTTATTGATTGCAATGTAAATGAAAATCTTTATCAGATGGGGCTGATCTGGGCTGGCAGGTGGGCGGACGGGCAGGTGGGCTGACGGGCATGCCTCCTGCTAGCTCTCAGGCCTGGCCAGGACAGCAGCCAGCTGCAGTGGACAGGGGTCTGTGCCCTGTGACATAAACACAGTACATTAAAGCTCCATCACAGAGAAGCTATGAGCCATATATCACATGGAGAGGGAAGGAGGGGGAGAGGTGCTGCAGGGAAGGGGCTGGCGGGATGGGGGCTGGGGGCTGGGGGCTGAGGGGCAGCTGAAGGAGAAGGTGAGGGTGCATTGAGGTCTTCCCTTGATTAAAACAGGTCAGTGATGAGATGGTTGGATGCAGAGAGAGAGATAGAGAGAGAGAGAGAGAGAGAGAGAGAGAGAGAGAGAGAGAGAGAGAGAGAGAGAGAGAGCACTATGGGGAGAGAGGGAGAGCGCTGTATCCACTGCCAGTGTCATCCATCATCAGCCAGACAAGGGGAGGGAGGGGGGAAGGGGGCACCGAGGAGAGAGATGCTCATTTTGAGCGTTGCTTGGATTGCAATAAACAATGAGTTGATTATGTATGGTGTACAACACAATAATCACGAGGTTTGAAAGATAGGTTATGAAATATCAGGGTGGAGGCGTACATGTAGAACCACATTTGTGAGATTTATTGCATTTCTGTGGCCACATTCAGGTACTGCCTTAATTGCCAATTAGTACACGACGTAAAGAAAAAAAGAAAAAAAAGAGAAAGAGCATAATCGAAGTGTGTGTGTTTGCGAGGGTGGGTTCACTGGGTTGCTCATGTCGCTTACAGGTGTCCTGTAGTGCTCATGCTATTCTGCTGACTTAGCTGTCCTAAGATGGATAAGGTTGCTCTGCATTCTCTCCTATCCAGGCATAGCGAGAAAGGTATTTCTAGTCTTAACAGAGAGAAAGAAAGAGAGAGTGAGAGAGAGCACTCTATGCTTGGTTCAATCCATTCATATCCCTTTGGAATACCTCAGACCTCCGGCGTAACCTTTACCAGCATTCCTCTACTTAGTTTAGCGCTCAGACTATTGATTTTTCTATTAAAGTGCTAAGGCCCTTGGTAGCAAGGCTTTGTGTGGTATACCCTGTGAAGACTGAGCTAAACTGATGCTACTCATAGACCCTGATCAATATTCTGCTATCAGACTGTTACGTAATATCATCTGCTTGATTCTGTTCTTCCGGTCTTTTTCCCTCCCCGCCCCTGTCTCTCTAGGTGGAGAGGTGATGACAGTCAGCTGTAGGCTCTGGAATGGACAGCTGTGAGGGAGGAGGGGGTGGAGGGAGAGGGGAAGGCGAGGAAAGAACGACTGCCTCTCCTTCCCTGAGCCCGGTGGTGAGTCTTGATGTGGGGTGGTCCTCTCGTACCTCAGCTTCGGCCCCTGCCAAAGAGCCCCTGACCCAGCCTGAGCCTGAGCCAGAGCAGGGGGGCGCAGAGGGGTCCGAGGCCAGAGAGGACACCCAGGGAGGGGAGCTGACCGAGGGAGGTGGACACAAACGAGGGGATGGACAGAGCCCAGAGGAAGAGGAGGAAGAGGAGAAAGAGACAGACAAGGAGGAAGTGTTTGCAGATGAGGGAGAGGAGGCAGTGTGTATAGGGCCCCATAGCAGAAGAGACGGAGGGGAAGACCAGGAGGAGGAAGAGGAGGAGGCCATCTCAAACCAAAGCCAAACCAAATCCAAATGTTCTTTATTACCTCAACAGAGCCAGCACAGCTCTTCCTCCAGCACTGTAATGGCCAACGGCACACACTACAGAAAAATACCGACTTCTCCAAAGCCCCGCCCTTCTCTTTCTCTCTCTCCAGAGCTCTCCCTGTCTCCCGCCACCTCTCCAAAGCTCTCCCTCTCTCCCACCACCTCTCCAAAGCTCTCCCTCTCTCCCGCCACCTCTCCAAAGCTCTCCTCCTCTCCCTCCACCTCGCCAAAGCACTTCACGCATACTTCCTCCTCCCCGTCCCCGCTGAGCCAGGCAGAGTTTAGAGACACTCCGAGGGGAGATCAGGGCTGTACTCCAGGATTTCCACAGAGCTTTAAATCCCAGCAGTCTGCCCTCGCTTTCCCCCTCACAGCTCCTGAGTCTACCAGTATGTATGCTGAGGAAGGCGGGGCAGCAGGTGTTACTCAGACTTCCATTGCCAATGGAGATGTTGCCAAAGCTCCTGAACCAAACGACAGCCAGGGCGAGAGCGAGGTCGACGAGGAGAGAAGCAAAGAAAGAGACGACGCTGTCCTTCAAAACCTCCAGCAAGACCTTTCTCCCAATTCCCTCAGCAGCCACATGACGCTGATGCACTCCCGCAACTCCTGCAAGACGCTCAAGTGCCCCAAATGCAACTGGCACTACAAGTCCCAGCATACCTTGCAGGCCCACATGAAAGAGAAACACCCCGAGACGGAGGGGCAGTGCGTTTGCGACGGGTCAGAGGGGAAGTGTGTGTGTGGCGGGAACAGGGACGTGTGTTTGTTTTGTAGCAGTGGGCAGTCCCATCCTCGCCTAGCCCGGGGGGAGACGTATGCCTGCGGGTACAAGCCCTTCCGCTGTGAGGTATGTGACTACGCTACCTCATCTAAAGGCAACCTCAGCATCCACATGCAGTCAGACAAGCACCTCAATAACGTTCAAGCGGGAGGACACGCCAACGGCCATTCGCTCGCGCAGGCGGAACAGACGACACACAACTGCGGCCCGTCAAACGGTTACACAACGGAAGACCAAGCGTTCAAACAGACGCACCACGCGGTGACGCCGCCTGCCAAGCACACAACACCCTCACCCACCAACTCCGTGGGCAAGAGGTGGAGGTGTGACGTGTGTGACTACGAGACCAGCATTGCCCGGAACCTGCGCATACACACCACCAGCGAGAAACACACCCACAATATGATGCGCCTCCAAAGAGGCTACTACTTGTCCCATTGCAGGAGTCTGACTCCCCAGCTAACTCAGCTCAAACACCTAAATGGCACAGGTAAGGGAAACACACACATACAAACTATTTTAGAAAGTGTTTCAATAAGTTTGTTGTGCACCAACAATTTATATATATTTTTGTTGTCCTGTGTGTTTGTTTGTGTGTCCGTCCCCTAGGTGGAGAGCTGTCGTTGACCATGCGGCTGAGCAGCCAGCAAGTTCCCGAACTTCCGGCCCCCTTGGGGTCGGCCCTCACTCCCTCCCCCTCCCCGTCCCCCTCCCCTCCTCCTCCCCCTCCCCCGCCCCTCTCCCCCACCCCGTCCCTCTCCCAAGCCGCGCTCCAGTGCCTGGTGTGCGTCTCCTTCTCGTCCGACCGCATGGAGGTGTTGGAGCAGCACTTGAGCGCCCCTCGCTCCCTGCCCCAGTCGGAGTGGTGCTCCCTGGTGGCCGGAGGCTGCCACTGCCGGCTGTGTGGCTACACCACCCCCCTCAGGGCTAACTTCAGCCTGCACTGCCAGACAGACCGACACCGCAGCAGGTACCAGCTCGCTGCTCACATCCGAGAGGGCGGAGCCACCGGCCAGGAGGAGGCCAACCTGGTTGCCAAGGGAAACCCCGTCCAGCTGAGGTGTAACCTGTGCGACCATGTGACGAATAGCGTGGAGAAACTCCGGGCGCACTGCCTCGGCTCACACCATGAGGCCAGACAGCGAGTGTACAAGGTCAGTACGCACATACGACTACCAGGGGATGGTAGCATGAACACTCATTGTCTGTATTACCTAGCTCTGGTGTTTCAAGAGCACATTCATAGGCTAACCCTCCACATGCTAACCCCAGAATGAGGCCCTACACGAGGTTTATACACAAAAATATTTTGTTAGCAACTTGGAAGTGTAAAAACGATCCCCCTCCGCTCACTCTCAGCGCGTTAACATTGTTCGGCTGATGTCCTACTTGCCACATTTTGCTCCACGTGTCAGCTAGGTGACCCCGCTCTCTCCTCCCTGCAGTTTCTGCAGAAGTTCGACAGTGCTGTAGAGGAAGGCTCCTGGCTCCTCCACTGTCTGCCCTGCAACTTCTCCTCCCCATCCAAGCTCCATCTGACCAGACACGCCCACTCTGCCGCTCACCAGCAGAAGGAGGGGCTCCTGGGGCGGCCGTCCCCCACGGAGGGAGGTCTGATGGGAGGGGAGGAGCTGGCAGCCATCTTTACCATAAGAAAGTGTTCTACACCCGATGCAGGTACAGGGGGGCTGGTTGAAGAATGGGTTTTGATGCCGAAATGCTTGAGAATCCTGCTCGCGTTGTGTGCTTGGTCGTTATAGGTCTTCCCCATTTTCTAATGGGGATGTAAGTCTTTTCTCCAAGGGTCCCGTGGGCCCCAGAGCCTCCCCCAGCTTCCTCCGAGCTCAGCCGGGCCGATCAGAGCTGGGACAGGCAGAGAGAGCGGTGAATCGGGCCGTGTTGGTCAAATATTGATCGCATCAATTGATTAGTCAATATACATCCTTGTTACATCCCCAATCACCTCTGAAAACAGTCAACTAGCACCTGCTAATCAATGGGCCAATAACATCAGTGTATACTAATGAACAAAGAGGGATCAATTCTAGCTGTAAGCCTATCACAATAGAGCTGAGGTTTGTATCTGTTGAAGCTATAAAACCCACCCTAAATGTCTGTCCTTTTTAAACTGTAATATTCTGTACTATTTTGTGATTATAGATCTGACGCAAATATACCCATCAAACAACTTTCTGTAAATCCTACTCTGTCTCGATTTAATCTGGATTAATTGATCTGTGTCAAGTCTGTATTAACTCCTTTCGACCCTGGACAGGCTTCTAATAGAGAATCAATGCCTGGTCAATAATGTCAGTAAAAGAGAGTGCTGTCTCGTTGAGGCCCTATTATCTAGTTTAAAGTGACTCAGAAGAGTGAGACTGGATGTCAGACCAGTGTTCTGTGTCACCAAGACTTGTTCTATAACATTAGATTCCTCTATTTTTTGCCCCCTTAGGAGATTTGAATGATCTGGAAGATTCCAGTGAGGACTCCAACTATCTATCTGACAAAACCAAAGACACAGTCACCTGGAGGGAGAGATGGGCCGCTAAAGAGACAGGTAAAATGGCTGCTGCCACCGTAACATTCTTTTGAACAGGCACGTCAACGTTTCAGACACATTTTCTACCAAACTGGCGTGGACAGACTTCTGAATGCGTTGTCACTTTGTAGATGATACCAGCGGAGAGGATGGGGAGAGGAGAGACTCCGTGCCCCCGGTTAAGCGTCGGTCCCCTGGGTTGAACGAGATTGAGAGCCCCTTTCTCCCGAAACGCCCCAGAACGCACCAGCACACTGCCCACCAGCAGGTGAGTGGCCTCTTCATTCCTTTTGTAACATTTTTTCCCAGAGAAAACCGTGCAGGAGTGCTGGAAATGTATATGATCTCGAGGCTTTGCATGAACTGGATGATTGACTCCCCTCACTCTCTGTCTCTATGTCTCTCTCTCTTTCTCTTTCTCTCTGTCTCTCTCTCTCTCTCTCTCTCTGTCTCTATCTCTCTCTTGCCCTCTTTCTCTCTCTCTACCTATCTCTGTCTCTCTCTCCTCAGCTTGCCCAGTGTCCTCTGTGCCAGGTCAAGTTGGCGCACGCACAGTTGAGACACCACCTCACGCACCTCCACAGCGTGGCCCAGGACTGTGTGGATAAGCTCATCAGCACGGTCAGTGTGTGTGTGTGTGTGTGTTTATGTTATTAGAGCCAGACGAGCATGAAGGATGGGGGGGAGTTGGGGGGGGGGTGAGGTATTGTTAGATACACAGACACAATTACATTAACAAAGCACTAGAGAAGAAGGTAGTGCATGTTTAAGCAGCCGCCTTTGAAGCTGCCGAGCATAGGGGATGCATATATGTGTACGCATTGTACTAAATATATAAATATATGAGAAACGGTTCTGCCAGAGGATGTGAGTGCGCTTGAGCGAGGAGAAAGGCAGTGCTTTTATAAAGCATGTTTAAGTAGGCCCTCTATTAGCAGAAGTGCAGTCAAGCTAAAATGGGCCCCATGCTTTTCGCCTGTGTCCCTCCAGGAAACAAAGAGTGGTCATCTATCCACATCAGCAAGCTGTATCTCGCTAGCCCGTATGCTAAGTGGCCTTTGTCTCTCCCTGCCTCTGCCTCCACTTCACTGCCTCCCTCTTTTCACCCTTTTCACTCTTGCCCCTCCCCCCCCCCCCCCTTTTGACTCTCATCCCTCCCTCCCTCCGCTTGCACTGCCCCACCCCACCCCACCCCCCGCCCGCTTGCTTGCTGTCGCTTGCCCTCTCTCCCTCTTGTTCTTAACCCCTCCCTTCCCCTCTCCAGGTTTCCTCCCCTGCGTCCCCCCCCCCACCCCTCGTCTTCTTCTCTCCCTTTCTTGGTCTTACCCCTCCCTCTCTCCCCTTGCAGTCTCATTCTCTTTTTCTTAGGCACCTTCTCTTCTCCCCCTCTCCCCTCTCTCTCTCTCTCTAATAGTAATTGAGGTTCATTAATTCAGACTGAGGTGATGATGGCCATTATGTACCTTGCTTTCCAATTACGCTCTCTAGATTAAGGCTGACCTTCAGTCTCTCTGCAACGACCATGTGTGTGTGTGTGTGTGTGTGTGTGGTGTGTCGCTTCTGTCTCTTATAAAGCTGTTATGCCGAGAATACTCCTGTCATGTAAATCCCTGTGTTAGCTGTCCTTACCTCTCCTCAGGCTAGCTTCTCTGGTTCATATGTGTTTAGTGCTTTGGAACCGGAAAACTGGCTGTTCCTATAAGAACAGATCATTTATTTCTTCAGAATTCATTATTGAGTTCAATAAAGTTTTATTAAACCCCCAGGGGTTTTTAGAGGGCGTCGTTAGAGCTCAAGGGCAGAGTTCTACCACCTATAAATATTGGCCTCCGTATATGCATGCTCTTGGTATTACATCCATATATTCATACACTGTCACTAGGTGACTTCACATATTGGACGAGAATCCAGAAGAATCTCTCATTTATATACAATTCCAATTTATCACAATGATCAAGAATCAGAAAATGGAATACAGTGTCCACCCATTTCAATTCAATGTATTCCTATTCAGTATCCTTGATACAAATAGAACTATTGAAATGAAACAGTATTTCATCAAGGTGTTTTTGATTGGCACTTGAGGGAGGTTACCAGGACAAATTCAGATGGACATTTAACGTCTCTAACCGCTTGTTCTTCAGGTGTTGCCATTGCCTGAACAGTTTGAGGGTCTCGTCCTCCCAGAACAGGAGCCACAACAACAGAACCCTGAGAACGCTTCCAACACCAAGGACTCGTCCCTCCAAAAGAATGGTTAGCAGTTCTGCTCGACCCCCCCCCCCCCAAAAAAAAACGATTTGGCTTAGATGTCTGTTATTTTGGAATGCTGTAAAATTCTCCTCACAATATTGTTTGTTCCAGGCACGTTAATGGAGGACCTTGACTCGACTACACCTAAACATGTTTCATCCCTCCTCACCCCCCCGCTAGAGGAACAGCTCTCAGCCGAACCTGACACCCCCAACGGCCATGCTCAGTCCCTCAGCCCCCTCCTCCCCCATTCACCCCCCTCCCCTCCTGGTGACCTCGCCCTGTCCGATCGCCACGGCTACAAGTTCCGTTGTAGCAAGTGCAGCCTGGCGTTCCCCACCCGGGAGAAGCTCCAGGTGCACTGGCAGTACCACGCCATGAGGGCGGCGACAGAGTGCCCCCTCTGCTCCAGGCAGTGCCGCAGCCAGGAAGCCCTTCAGAGGCACCTGAACAACACACACTCCCCGCAGGAGACGGCACTATGGCAGAACGCTCTCCTGGAGAGAGGCCAGGCAGACCAGGAGAAGAGCACAGGCTCCCTCCAACCCCCTGCCACAGCTCAGGATGAAGGCGAGGATGAGGCCCTGGAAGATGGAGGAGAGTGCATGAGCAGGGAGATCACTGTGGAGCCAATTAGGGAGGGCGTAGGGGAAGACACGATGGAAGATGAAGTGGAGAAAGAGGACCGCCCTCTAGAGCTGGCAGGAAAGTCCGGCCTGGGAGCGAGCGAGCCAGGTTCAGTTGCACCGCAGCAGGAGGAGAGCGGGTTGGAACCCAGCCACATCCTTCCTCCTCGCAGGAGCTCCAGTTCCACCATTGAGCGCTACATGGACCCCAGTCGGCCCTACAAGTGCTCCGTGTGTTCAGAGTCGTTCACCCAGAAAACTATCCTCCTGGTCCACTACAACTCCGTCTCCCACCTCCACCGGGCCAGACGAGCCCAGCAAGACTCCGCAGTGCCGCAGCAGGCCGACGCTCCTCGCGGTTCCGACCCCAGACCGTACCGCTGTAAGGTGTGCGGGGTGGGTTACAGCCAGAGCTCCACCCTGGACATTCACCTCCGCTCGGTTCTCCACCAGTCCCGTGCCCGTGCAGCCCAGACCCAGGCATCGCAGCCCCCAGCCCAAACCCCAGCTCCACCCTTAGTCCCGGCCGCCACCTCCAGCCCCCTGTCCAGGGGAGGAGAAGAGTCTTCCAGGGGGCTCGGCCCAGCCAGCCCCTCCCTGTCCTCCCTGGCAGGCCCCAGCTCACGGGTTGACAGCCACAAGAGGCTCTCAGGTCAGGCGGAGAGTCTCCAAGCCAAGAGGAGAGTAGCAGACTTGCTAGCGACCAGGAGCCAGCAGACGTTGATGTTGTTGCAGCAGCAGCAGCAGCTAGCGCAGGCTCAGGCCCAGCTCCAGCAGCACACTAACTTGCTCCAGTCCCAGATCTTCAACCCAGCCCTGCTGAAGCACTTCTCCCTGGGCCAAGAGGCGCTCATGAAGCAGCACTTCAGCATCACCCCAGACAGCCTCCTCTCACTGCAGCAGCAGCTGCTGCTTCCCTTCTATCTGTCAGGCGAGCTGAACCTCAGCCCGGATTTCACTGCTAAAGGCCCGGAGACAGGGAAGACTGCCTCCACCTCTTCCCCAGAGAAGGAGCAGCCTCGTGGGGAAGCCAAAAGAGATGACCCTGCCCCAAACCCAACAGAACCTCCGCAGGAGCTTCCATGTGAAGCAGCAGCAGACAGCAGCTTCAGCATGGACCAGAGTCATGGAGCCCCAAACCCAGGGGAAGAGGGAGGAGAAGGAGGGAAAGATCTCCTTCCTGTCAAGACTGAGAAAGATCCAGAGGAAGCAGAGGCAAGTGTCAGCCATCTTGGTTCCTCGGTCAGCCACGGGGACTCCTGTCCTCCCCCTCGCGTGCCCTATGCCGCGGTGAGCGGGGGGGCCTTCAGGGCTCTGTTGGGGAGCTTTGGCTATGAACTGGCCCTGCAGTACACCCAGGGCACACAGAGACACCAGCAGAAGAGTCCTGCCCAGCCACAAGCAGGGGGGCAGGAGGACTCTGACAACATACAGCTGGAGCAACAGTCAGAAGTCGACATGAAAATAAGTCAAATGGAAAATGGAGAAACGGAACGTTGCCCTGAGGGAAACAAGGAGGCCGCAAACGGCGAGGTGAAAGGACGTCTGGAGGAGAGGGAGTGTGGAGAATGCGGGAAGCTTTTCTCTGACTTCCTGGTGCTAAAGAGCCACCAGGAGTACGTGCACAAGCTGCTCCTGCCTCCAACCATGCTGGAAAGCTTTTCCAGACAGTACAGAATGACCTACGACCGCCTCTATCCGCTCACACACACCGTGTCTGTGGAGAAGACTGCCCCTGCTGCAAGCCCAACTCCAGACCCAGAGACGGCGACTTCCCCGCCCAAGCTCCAGTCACACCCTGCCCCAGCCTCCACCCCATCTCCAGCCAAAGCTCTAACTCCAGCTCCTGCACCAGCCACGCCCTCTCCTCCTCCATCGCCCTCCCAGCCAGAATGCTTTCCGCAGCAGGAGGCTGCAGTTCCAAGCGTCCCTTCTCCAGACCCTTCTCCACCTGCCCCCCAGCCCAATTCTTCCATACCTCTACCCCTCCTTCCCTTACCCAGTCTCTCCCTACCCTCCATCCCTCTGTCTGTACCCCCAATGCCATTCCACATAGACCTCCCTCTGCTCTCCCCTGCTATGATGCAGTCCATGGCACTGCAGTCCCAGGCCATGCTGTCCACCATGGACCCTGGCCTGAACTCTGACCTCACCAAGTTCTACCAGTCTCAGCTCAGCCCTGTGTTGCTAGGGCAACAATCCCAGCTAAGTCCAGCGTTGCTGGGACAACAACCCCAACTCAGCCCCGCGTTGCTAGGTCAACAACCCCAGCTAAGCCCAGGCCTGTCAGGCCCAAGTAAAAGGGCGCGGACGCGTATCTCGGAGGAGCAGTTAAACGTCCTGAAGCAGCACTTCAGCATCAGCAGCCTGCCCAGCGACGAGCAGATCAACAAGATGGCCGCCCTTTCCGCCCTCCCTCACAAAGTCATCAAACACTGGTTCCGCAACACCCTGTTCAAGGAGCGCCAGCGTGACAAGGACTCGCCCTACAACTTCAGCAACCCCCCCACCACTCCCCTGGAGAAGACCGGAGAGGAACCACCAGCTCTTTCTCAGTCCGACCCCCCAGAGACCCAGTCTCCTGCCCCACCAGCCCAACACCCCCCCCAGCCCCAGAGGCAGGAGACCCACAGAGGGGAGCACCACAGAAGCCGGCGCTCCTCTCGCACCCGCTTCACCGAGCAGCAGCTGGAAACCCTGCAGGGGGTATTCGAGGCCAGCCCCTACCCCAGAGAGGAGGAGTACGACAGGCTGTCTGCGCTGCTCTCCCTCCCCAACAGGGTCATTGTCGTCTGGTTCCAAAACGCCCGGCAGAGAGCCCGCAAAACCCAGGAGAAGGGGAGCGACGGAGGGAGAGAAGAGCGGCCCGATGAGGGTGCGAACAGGAAGCGTGGAGATGGCACCCAGAGCCAGAGAGGTCGCCGACGCAAGCGGGACCACAGCGACGATGAGGATGATGACGAAGGCCAGTGCGACAGCCAGAATGAGAACTCGATGGACCTTGCCTACGAGTACTACACCCACTCTGACTCCCCCAGCAACACTCCTGTTCCCTCGGACCCTCAAGCCACCCCTCACCACGCTGACAAAGAAAGCACTCGAGGCGAGTCGAGCCATCCCAGAGATGTGGATTTCAAAACCCCATCTACATGTGCGAAGACCCGAGAGGTAGAGGGTGAAGCCCCGGACTCAGAGATCCAGTCACAAACAAGAGAGACCCCGCTGGATAAGCACCCAAAGACTCCTGTGCTCAGCTCCGACTTCTCTCCCCAGAAGCCCAGCCCAACCTCCCACTTCGGGTCTCAGTCCAGCCCCATAGCTCCACAAAGATCCACCCCTGCTCCAGCCCCTGTTAGCCCCAACTCTCCCCCACCTCCGGCCCCGGCTAAGTTCCTTCCTCCTCCAGGGTCTCCCGCAGATTCCCACCAGCCACAGACCAAGGCCCATCCCCAGACCAAGGCCCAAGCCCACCCCCAGTTCCAGTGCTCTCTCTGCCCGATATCCCTGCCCTCCTTCCAGCTGTGGCAGGAACACCAGACCAGGCACCTTTTGGCAGCCCAGTCCCAGGTCCAGCTCCTCCACCCGGGTTTCACCGACCGTCCTCCCCTGCCTTACATGCTGCTCCACCCCAGTCAAAATTTTCTGACCAGCCAGCTCCTCTCAGGGGCCATGTCCCAGATGCACCCCAGCCACACCCACCCCATTATGTCTCACATGAGCAATGCGCACGCCAACCTCGCCCACAACAGCCACGCCCTCGCCACCCTACCCCACCCCTCGCTTCCCTCGCCCAAGCAAGGTTCCAAAGTGTCACCAGAGGTCCGACAGGGCTGCGAGGCGGGTTCCAGAGAGAGGGAGGACGATCAGAGGAGAGACAAGCGCCAGCGGACCACCATCACTCCCGAGCAGCTGGAGGTGCTGTACCAGCGCTACAGTCTGGACTCCAACCCCACCCGGGGGGTCCTGGAGGGCATCGCCCGCGACGTGGGCCTGGGGAGACGCGTTGTTCAGGTAGCTACACTCACGCTAACCCCCGACGACGTAGAACACAAACGTCCAGTCTTACGTTGCAGTCTCATCTTCAGTAAAATGGGGGGGGAAAATGAAGGCGTTTGTGTTTTGTTTGTTTGCCCCTCTCTGCAGGTGTGGTTCCAGAACACTCGAGCCAGAGAGAGGAAGGGCCAGTTCCGATCTCTAGGTGCCGGCGGGGGGTTGAGTTTGAGTCACAACCACCTCCGCTGCCCCTTCTGCAGGGCTCTCTTCAAGGTCCGGAGTGCTCTGGACGCCCATGTCAGGTCCCGTCACGGGGCAGAGGCCGAAAGAGTTGGATACAGCCTGCCCGTGGGTGCTGCACCCGTGGGTAACTTTGGGGATCTGTCGAGCTATGCCTACAGGGAAAGGCAGTGTTCCTCCATGTCCCCCTTCCTCCCCTCCAGCTCTGGGGCCATCGCCACCTCCAGAGATCAAGAGTCCGGCAATGCAGGCCTGACCTCTGACTCTCTAGCTTTTGACCTGAACAACCAAGAGGGTGAGGAGGAAGATGAGGAGGAGGCGGAAGAGGGGGTGGAGGAAGAGTACGGCTGTGAGGAAGGCTCCAGCCTGGTGGACCCTGCCTCCCCCAGCCCAGAGGCCTCGGGGGCGGCCAGTTCCATCTGGGGAGACAAGCCGGTCCAGCGGCACCACCAGCAGCAGCAGCGCCAGAGGACCCACATGAGCCACCTCCAGGTGCTTCAGCTCCGAGCCTTCTACAGGAACCACCGCACGCCCAGCAGACTGGAGTGTGAGGCCCTGGGCCAGGACCTGGGCCTGGCACGCAGAGTGGTCCAGGTGAGGGTCCACTCGCGCAACCACATTGGTTGAAAGAATGGTTATCCTACGAATCTTATGTTTTTTTCCGGATTGTTCTTGAAGTGCAGCCGATGTTGGTTTATTGTAAGCATGACTCTCCTCCAGGTGTGGTTCCAAAATGCCCGAGCCAAGGAGAAGAGGGCCCGGAGCCTGAGCAACGAGGCGGCCACAGGAGAGAGAGATCAGATGGAGCTGACTGCCCGGGCTGGGGAGAGAGACAGAGCCTAGGTAGGGTGCAGCACTGCCCCATGCAAACAAGGCTGTCCTTCCTAACCTCTCCAGCCGGTAGGAGGAACCTCCATCCACGCTTTCCTCCATGCTGCCAAAACCCCATTCTGCAGCACCCCAAAGACACAAAACCCCTGAGGCCCAAAGAGAAGCGCTTTGAGCCAGCAGCAGGCACTTTCCCAACCTCCCGCCCCCCCTTTTCCCCGAAATCTTACGGAGAGTGTGCCAGCCCAGCCCAACTCCCCTACCTAGTACCATTGTCACCAGCCCTCTCCTTGCCCCGCCACCTTGCCAACTTCGCTGTTCAACCAAACCGACCGACCGGATGCCTCCGAGGCCAAAGACCATTGTACCAGTGTTTGACCTCGCTCCTCTAGCCCAAGCCATCCTCTCTACCTCTTCGCCTGCCTAGCAGACTCCCCACTCTTCCTTCAACCCCCCCCCCCACCTTTCCTTCCTTCTCTCCCACCCCCCCTTTTCAAAGACAGCATTGTCAGGTCGCTGTGTAGCATTTAGGAGCAGTCCCCACAAAGGCTGTCAAAGAGATTGTCAAAGAGATTTTAATGTAAATATTTGACATTGTTTTAAAGAAGAAGAAGAAAAAAAGAGAACTCCGAGAGTCCAAACTTGAGAAAAGCAAAGCAGTTAACGAAAAAGAACCTTAAAAATGGACTGATGTATTCACAAAGAGCTTTTGTAAAGACTGACTCCAATTCCAAAGCTCGTAACCAAAATTGTACATGTCCGAGGATTGTTTTTCAACATGCTGGTTTATTAATATCAAGCTGCGGCGCATATGTCTGTCCAGTGATTGGGTGAGAGCTGAAGCTGGCATAGCCGAGCACCAATAGACTGTCACGGTGCTTAAATGCAGCTCCGCCCTCTCAAGCCAATGATGAGTCTTCTACTGTACATGTACACTGTCTGTTCCTTCAGTCGATCCTCCCTACCCAAATAGCACAGAAAGCAAAGGCCAGTTTGTCTTGTACAGGGCAAGCTATTTTTTTAAAGCACTCAACCATATACATTGAAACTTTAACCAAACTCTACCCCAAATTGTGTGTATTTCGTATTTGTTTCTTGTTGTAGATCTTATTGATTGAGATTAACTGTCACGCTTCGATTATCCTTCGAGTCTGAATATGATGACAGCTTTATGATATGTCCAGGCAAGGCGCTGCCTGGCACTCCTGTTTGACTATACCAATGGCTTACTGATGTAATGTGATTTACTGTAATGTCTTCTATTCTCAGGTCAGCAGCTCACCTGATCTCTGTCTCAAGTATGTGGTCCCAATACTATACAGCCTTCTGTTCTTTAAACATCTGAGATGAGACCAGTCCTTAGACCACGCGAGTCCTGTTACCTCTGCCAAAACCACCTCTGCATGCCAGAGATCAGGGCTTAGGACTTCTGAGAAATAGGTTGTTACATGAAATGTGATTAACTGAATGGGTTCCACAGTGTGACGAGGGGTTAATGTACAGTATTTAGCTTTTTGTATGCTTGGCTCAAGACTTGGATGTTTTGAACAGTGGGCGTTTTTCTACTGTCCCTCAGAGACAGACTTGCCTCTCAGAAAAACTTTGGATGTTATTGATGTTTATGTGCATTTGAAAAACTTCTCTCTCCCTCTATCTTTCATTTCTCTCTCCTTCTCTTCCATCTGTTGCCAGTATTATAAAGACTGTAATAATGCTAACAATAATACTGTAGCTAATACAATAATTAATGCTTTAAGACAAGATCCAAAGACGTAATAATACTTTAACCATATACAGTAGGTGCATATGACCTACAAGAAAGCTAGTGTTTACTTGATGTACTGCTGTTTTTGGTGAAGGCTGGAGTCCCTGTATCTGAGCTACTGTTGATGCCTCTCAATAAGCACACTGGAGACTGTGTAACCAAAACCCCCAACCCAAATCCCACAGCCAAACCCCCCCTGCCCAACCAAACCTCCCTCAAGAGCCATTAAGGTCTGTAAAATAGTGGTTTTACCTCCCGAATATTAATGTAATGTTTTCAAAATGTTTTTTCCTCTACCATAGTGTTGCGATTCAGCCCTTAATAAGGAAGTCCAGTTTGCTGCTAATGTACTGTAGTTAATACTGATACTGTAGAGAGATGCATGCTCTGTTGGCTAAACCACTAGGCTTTAATGACGACAAACTGTACTAATATACCCGTGACACTGTCAATGACCTTCCCTTCTGTTCTGGTAGACCTCACCTCTGGTCAAACCTGCAGTTACGCCATCTGTCCTGTGGTAGAAATGCGTTCAAGCTCGTTTTCCGTAGAAAGATGCTTCCATGTTTTCCAGGAGAACCTGCTGCGTTAAGGCAGCAGATTAGAAACAGCATAGTCACTGCTGTGACAGGTTTGACCGAGTCCAGCCCTCCTCCTTCCACTAGGCTGCTGTAGGTGTATATGTAGCTTCCTCATCTCCATGCTGGAAGCCCAGACAGACAGCCATGGGGTACTAACAGAATGCAGAGACGGTCTGGCACCATTGCTGGCCTTCCAAAGGTTGTTGACTTACCGACTGACTCTTATTCTGTTTTTGCTCCGACAACAAACCAATGTTTACTACAATACCAATGATCTTACTCCTGCACAGAAATGTGCATTCCAAATACCACAAGACAGTTTTGTTTTTGTATACAAATTATTTTCTATTTCCTTTTCATCTGCATTCCCGGGGGTCTTAGTGACTGTAAGATGTAAATATTGGGTCCTCTAGATGAAGAGTCTCTGTTATACTATTGTAGACCCAGCTATTAACTATGATTTTCTTTTTCTGGAGATGTTGTTGCCATAGTGATGATGACCAAAAAGATACCTGTGATGTGCACCTGTCCCCTATGTCTTGCTCCAGTGGTTAAGTGTGTTTCCTCTCCCCTCCCCCCCCTGTACCCCACTGGTGTGTGTTTCTCCTCTCCCCCTCCCCCCTCTATGCCACAGAGCTAAATAAAGTCTGGTTTGGTGCATGTCTGCTTCATCTATCTGTGTCTGAGAGGCAGAGGGACTTGTGTTTGCGAGAGGTAAGATATTCTGTGACCCGCTCGTATATGTGGCTTTGTGTGGCTTTTGATTTAAGGGGTAAACTGATTGTGTGTGTGTGTGTGTGAAGCTCATGTTGTGCAGCAATGTGTGTGTGTAACTCGTTGATGTGTGTAAGGCGTTTGGTGAATGGATCCCTGACCTCCGGGGTCACTTCATTAATTACGTGTGTGACATTCAGCCAGATGAGTTTCCTTTGTGACTAAATGATATGATGAATATTAACGACCTCGGATGAATTACACTACTGCTTCTGCCCCTACCGCTGATGATGATGGTGTGTTTTACGAGCCTGCCCGAGCTGATGAAAATTGCACCATGCAGCACATTTTAAGAGAGAGAGAAAAAGACATTTTCATCCTTCACGTCTCCGGAGCCTGAAGCCCACAGGGGCCCCGGTGCAGGTGCAGCCCCTGGTCAGTCACATGTGAAAGGAGATCTCGCACACCTAAGACGCACTAGTCGTTGGTGAAGGGCTGTGTGATCTCCTCCCACATCTCCAGGCCCTGGTATCAGTCACAGTGAGGACCCTGCTAGATGGTAGGTATCTCTGTGCGGATGGTACAACAGAGGGGTGGGAGGGGGGGGGGGGGTTGGAGAGAATGGTGACGCTCTTAACTGAACTGAGAGAACAAAAGCAAAGTGAACGTGCGGAGGGGGCAGAGGGACAGAGATGGGCATGTGGCTGATAGCCATCTTGGGGAAGTCACCCTGATAAAGTGACCCCCCCCCCCCCTCCCCTCTCCCCTCCCCCTCTTAATCAAATGAGTACTCTGCAGCTGGTGGGGCTGCGGCAAAAAGGGGGGTACAGGGGGTGGGCTTGAGGGATGGCGTGAAATTATTGCCTGCTGGTGTATATGTGACGCTGGGGGTTGGTGGGGGGATGGTAGGGGTGTGTGGATGAGGGGTGGGGAGGGGGGGTGTAATATCATTGCCTGCTGGTGTATCTGTGATGTGGGGGTGTGTGTGGGGGGGTTGGGGGAGTTGTGGGGGGGGGGGGGGGGTGGGGGCTCATTTAGATTTAGATTGGTTATGTGAGGAGAGAGCTGAAAGGCCAGCTCATGTTTATGCATGAATCCCAGAGCATAGTTCCTCGGCTGAGCTCCCAGTTAAAGGGACAGGGGCAGAAATACGCACACGAGCACGGTTCTGTTTCACACGATAAGACCTCAGACCCAGCGTCGCACTGTCTGCTATCAGATTTCAATCTGTGTGTGTTGTGTGTGTGTTATGCATATGCATGTCTGATCAGGTAGCATGGCTTGGTCGGCATCAACAGTGTCCATTTGTATTCCTTGACGCCTCTTTTCAACAAAGGTGTGATTTTTAATCATGACAGGTCACATCTGCCCAGAATGCTCCGTCTGATTACTCTGCTGCTATACTTTCAGAATACACTTACTCTCAAACACACACACAGACATACATACACACTCATACAGACACACACACTCAGATATTACACTGTAGGACAGTAATCAGTAAATGTCTTTGAAGGAGAGTTTGTTCAGCACTTCATCAGGTATAAAGTGGTTTTTATTTGGAGATGTGGTCCCTATCCATCTTTTAAATGACTTTTTAATGGTCGTCAGGCCATACTAATCAATCATGAGAGAGCTTCACTGCTAGCTTCAAATAGACTCTATTTATAATAGGAACTTTCTGGAGCAGAAACAGATTCTCAGCACATGATTCCAGGGATATATGCTATATATCCATGTAGTTAAACAGTAAGAACGGGCTTTTTTAACGGAACATTCTCATATACTGTATTTATTGCCTTTCCCCAGTATCCTACATTGAGCTGGATGATAAGAGCTGTAAAACGCCTTTGGATTGTCTCTCTTTGTCCTCTAGTATGTATCCCCCCACACAGACTAGATGGAATCAGTCCATAAAGATGGTGTTTTTGTTGTCCTTTGTCACAACACTCATTTTTATGATTCTGTTCTGTGCTTTCCGTGACCCCTTCCATACAAGTACACCCACTCGTCTGACCCCTCCTCCCCCCCAACATCCACTCAGTAGTTTACATCCATAATGAGATACAAATACACATCAGCAGGACTGTTCCTATGCCACGCGTCAATGTGTGAATATTACTCGCAGTTATTAGCTGAATTATGTTAATCTCTACACTCTGCCCACAGACAACAGAATCCCCATCACGGGGGGTGCACTCGTCTGTGTGTGTGTGTGTGTGTCTGTGTGCGCACACGCGTGTGTCAGCTTTGAGCGACTGCCATGTTGTTCAGCTGATCTGCATGTGAAAGGCCTCGCTAATTACATCACTTATGCTAAAGAGAATCACGCACATCTTCACGTACACAGACAGAGAAGTGGAGGGTCGCAAAGCCAACGGGAGACGCGCCTCGTCTGAGGGGAAAATCTCTTCGACTCTTGCCCTCGCAAAAGGAGGCAGCACCTCTAGTCACTCAGGAAGGCATTTGGAAAAAGTCCCATTACATTATTCATTTAGGTCAATGGAATGTTTCGATAATCACAACCAGGTAATGAACATAGTGAATAGGTTATTGGTGGGTTTTCGCCCCTTTATACAATGATTGTCCTCTCTTGGCCTGAGACATTGATAGGACCCCTGTTGGAATGACTGATCGAGTCTGACACATTTTAATTACGTCTAAATTAAATGAATCGGCTGGCACACTATAAAACATTGCTGTTTAATAACGAGTCCCCTCCATTTGCCTTTTTTTCCCCCCTTCCTCATCCAATCCCATTTCAGCCGCCCGCACCAAATAACCTCTCTCTGTTTAATGATATGCAAATTAATTTGCATGAACCCCATGATCCCGTACGATGATTAAACTGAGATGACATTAGCTCCCTGCCGTGCTATGGCTGCAGTCAGTGTGTCTGTCTGTCCCCACATCTGCCCTATCTCCCCCCATCCACACACAGCTGGAAATCGGTGTTGATGTCTCCAGTCCATCACTAGATTCTTCCTGCTACAGGCTCCACATCCAGCCAGAGAAACAGGCTCGGCTTCGTGTTCGACTGGTCGGGCTCTTCCATAGATGGCGGTGAAAGTGGAAACAGAAAGAATGAAATTCAAATGAAGGTTTTGGTCTTTCCTTATTGATGAAGACATGTAGCATTACTACATCACATACTTTTGGGAAGGGTTTGATGTAAAACCGAGGTAACACCACTCTGCTGCTAGAAGCATCGTCCCCCCCCTTTCCCCCCTTCTTCTTCTTCTTCTTCTTCTCTGTTTTCCCCCCTCCAACGCTCTCTTCATTGCAGTTTGAATCTGGCTCCGCCTCCTCTGTCGTTTATTGTACTCCATTTGCATAATGAAGCCCGCTCTTAATTAAGATCCCGCTGGAGTCTGACGCCAAGGATGAAGGGAGGACGAATAGGGGGAAGGAATGAGGGGAGGGTGGGCGGAGCTGGATGCTCCTTGGTTGCCAGAAAGAGACAATTAGCATATCCGCTCGTATCCAACTATGAGGCGCGATAAAAAAAATAAAAAAAACGTTGACGAGCGATTAAATCACTAATTATGATGGGCTGTTGGAATTAGTGCGTGTCTGTTAATTAGGCATCGACGGGATGCCCAGACATGTCCCCGCCCCTGGTGCCTTCAGCAGTCTGACTGGCAGGAGACACCCTCAACAGCCCCCCCAACCCCCCCCCCCCCCACCCCCGCCCCCCTCTCCCTTTAAGTCTGGCAAGTCTGCAGAGTATCCCTTTAAGACCCATTCATTCCTGTCAGTGTGCATCAGTGCCAACTCCTCTTCTATCTCCACATCCTCTGTGGTCCCTCCTTCCCTCTTCCCATCGGCTCCTCTCCTGGAAACAGAGCTCATGCAGCTGGTAGTCCGGATGACCGTCCGTCTCCTTCCATCTCCATCTGTGCCCAGCTGTACCATAGTATGAACAGCCGCAGGCTAGCTAGCCACGTTGGCACGGCGGCGATGCACATCTCGTCCCGCTTGCCCACCGCGGACTCCGGTCGCGTTCGCCAGCCTGTTCGGAACGTTCCGCGACCGTGTGGTGTGTGGCACGGTTTCCTATAAGCATCTGGCAGTGCCCGTGGCTGTCTGTTAGCTTGACGTTGGCACTCTGCCACGTTCCTGTCAGCTTGTTTTTCTCCCCCTAGAAGAAATGCCATCGCAGAATCCATCGAGAGCGCCTTGGGAGCTCCAGGCACCGTATGGGTAAGGGGAAGCGCGTTTATCTCGGTTTGGCACGATGCCATCTTTCTCTGTCCTCGCTGAACCTGAAAAGATGCCATAGCTGAGCCGCTGGCAACGGTTGCCCGGGCACCTTTCTCTGGCTCAGTGTCCAAAACAAACAAAAGGTTGAGCGGTGCCAAGTTCTCCAAGGTGAGTCCGCTGTCTCTGCCGTCCGCTCCGAGGGCTCTGGTTGGCAACAACGCCCGCATATGGCACCGACGTGGGCGAGAAGCGGGACGGAGAAAGGGGAATGGCGGCGGCGGAGGATCCTTCTGCGTTGGCACCATTCCCGCTTGGCATCAACGGTTTCGCCCGTACCCGACCACAAGCCTCCAATGATCCGCCGTACTCGTTCTATTCATCCCTCCATCCACATTCTTCTCTTTCTCCATCCTTCTCCATCTCAACCTCGGATCTCTTTCCCTCTCTGAGTGGCCACTCTTGTCTGTCATGATGCTAGTGTGGCAGTGTGGAGGTCTGTCTATGGTCCTCTCTGTTCCCCTTCCTCTCTCTTATCCGCCTCGCCCCCTCGCCCGTGCCCATGCCCACCCCTGCTCCAGCCCTGACTGGATGGCACTGTGCCAACCTGCAGCTGCCATAGCTCTCATTTGTAGCTCATCTCTCGTTCGCCCTTCCCCCTGTCTCCATACCTCCCTGTTTGCTCGCCCTCCCTCTCCTCCCTGTCTATGTTTTTTTTCCTCTCTCGCTCTCTCTCTCTCTCTCTCTCTCTCCCTATCTCTCTCTCTCCCTAACCATCTCTTGCTTTCGGACTCCCCTTAACTAGTGCATTTTCCTCTGACATCTTTGCCAGATTATATTGGGCTTCTGACCCCTCTGTGAAACCCCTGTGTCTGGTCTTCTCATTATGGAGCCTCTACATCTCTAATCTGCTGGCTGAGGGAATGTCCTGTGTGTGTGTGCAGGTAATTACAGTAGAGCTGCCACAGCTCCAATGTGACTATTCTTATTCCACAGAGGGCTGGAGCCCTGAGTTGGTGGAAAACCCTTATGTTGTTTTAATTAACCAATCCCAGCCACCACATCCCCCCCCGTCCCCCCCGTCCCCCCCGCCCCCCCCCGTCCCCTCCGCCCCCCCCCGTCCCCTGTCCACTGCTAAGCTTCAGCTTTAGCTGGAACACAGAATGCTGCGATCACAGGCTAACCTCCTAGAAAAGATTTGGCACAACGCTGTCTTCCACCTGACGACACACAAAATATTGCGTTTCACCCGGAGGGGGAAAAAAGAAGAAAAGAAAACGTTCTTTTCACAGTAAACAAAGACCTGGCCATTTGGGCAGTAACGGAAACACTTTCATTAGTACACTGCATAATGCCGTCAGTATGCAAATGAGGTGTGAAATTTATGCAGGGAGTGAAATCCCCCCATTCTGCTCTCTGTTCTGCCTCTTCAGCCCTTAACCCTCTCCACTCAACATCCTCTTCTTCCACATGCTCTTTTCCCTCACTCTCCTTATCCACTAGACTTTTCTCCTCCTCGCCCCAAAGCTGTCAGGTTTGCCACTTGGTCTCCAGCCTGGCTTCTCTGCTGGCTTCGTCCTCGGCGCCTCTCGTTCCATCTTCCATGTCTGAGCTCAGGAGTAGCCTTTCCAAACACGTTTTTTTTTTCTCATTGCCTGCGGACACGCTGTGCAAACAGCTGAGTGTTTGAACAAGGTTATGAACACGGAATTATCTACCCTCCTGCATGCGTGCGCATGTGTATGTTTGCGTGCGTGCATGTGTGTGGACTGTTAACGAATCCGCTGTGGTTCCGGGCCTTTCTGTATTTCTCTCCGTTTCTGTGTTTGTGTGTTTGAGCGTGCTATCGTGTGTGGCCCTCGTTTCGCGCTGATACAAATTCTGTGTGTGATGGGACCATGTCAAGACACCCTGTGAGAAGCCTTACTGCTGTCTAAGATAAACACCTTTATTACCACCGGCTCCCTTGGCAATCACCATAGCAACACACCATGGCACCCACGTGAGGTGCATAGTAAGAATCTTCCCCGAGTCAGACTGAGAGACAGCCACACATAACAGCCAACTGAATCAGAATGTTGCGGCACACGTCCTCCAATCATGTGGAAAACAGTGGTCACATCTGACTTGTTTAGATAGCTTTCTTTCAGGATCCATCCACCCAGGTGCCACCTCCACTAACTCTCTCTGTCTCTCTCTCTCTCTGTCTCTCTCTCTCTCTCTCTTTGTCTCTCTCTGTCTCTCTTTCGCTCTCTCTCTCTCTCTCTCTCTCTGTCTCTCTCTCTTGCTGTCTCTCTCTCTCTCTGGTCTTGACTTTAACAGGTCCTGATGAACCACAGTCAATGATTCTAATGAGCTATCGATCACCGTGGGAAAACACAGCGACACAGAAGGAATGAGAGGACAGAGGGAGAGAGAGAGAGCAGGGGAGAGTGGGATAGAAGGATGTAAGGATGAAGAGAGAGAGAAAGGAATATAGAAAAAGGGAGAGAGAGTATAACAGAGAGAAAAGGATAATCTGACAGAAATGAATACACACAACGGTGGACATGCAAGTCACTAAGCCGGACAGATGATCAATATCTGCCTGCATTTACATGATGTTACTTCCATTCTCTCAAATGTACTTCCACTGGCCAGAATGAAGACAATGCCTCAACCTCGACTAGAGGGAAAGAGGAAAAGCTGTCGTCTCAATGGCCTCTGAACAACACAAGTCCTACTGCAGTTCGGTCTTGACAAAGCCCAGAAGCCATGAGAGAAGGAGTGACGTGGTGTTTCTATTCCTCTCGCTGTCCCCGATGTGGCAGCCGGCTGGGGGGGAGGGGGGGGGGGGTCGCGTGTGCGTCGTGTGTGTGGTGTGTGGTGCGTCGTGTGTGTGTGTGGTGTGGGCTGCTGTTGCTGATAATGAAATGCAGCAGGGAACAAAGAGCTTGGGCCTCTATTCTCCTCTGCTGCTTCATTTCAGTCAGTCTGAGGGACTGTGTGTGCGTGTGTGTGTGTGTGTCTGTGTGTGCGTGTGTGTGTGTGTATTAGTCCCCTCCCCTCCTCCTGTTAGTATTCTGCATGGTAGATCCCCCTAATGTAATAACTGTGTCTGCATGTCTAATTTACAGCAGGAAAGAGTAAATAGCCTGTGGTTAATTACAGTATGTTTGTGTACATGTGTGTATGCTCCTTTGTATGTGTGTGTATGTGTAGTGTGTTCCTGGGAGGGGGGGTTGGCATGTATATGTGTGTCTTCATGCGCGTGGGTGTGTCAGAATGATTTATGAGTTGCAAATAGCTACACCAGTGGCCGTTTCTCCTCACTTAGTTTTTAATCTGTCTTTCCATTAATTTTCCCTGAGACGTTATTATGGTTTTCCTGGGTGCGCGCACAAGTGTGTGCATGTGAGTGCACCGTATACGCGTTAATGAGACATTGCTGTGGACATGTGCACCTTTTGGAAGGAATTGAGGTTTGGATTGTACATTGTGTGCCGTCTTTCCATCTCCTCACCTCTCCTCTCCTCTCTTCTCCGCTCCTCACCTCTCCTCTCCTCTCTTCTCCGCTCCTCACCTCTCCTCTCCGCTTCTCTCCTCTCCATCCTTTCTCCCCCTCTCTTCTCGTCTCCACTCTCCACCACTCTCCAGAATCCTCGTTTTCCTCTCCCCACCGAGAACCTCTCTGAGGACAGATCCTTATTGACAGTACATGGCAGCACATGGAAACAGCAGGTCAATCCGTTTAGCCCAGAGGCCGATTCACCAATTCACCAATTTGTCAGTGTTAGTTTGAGAAAGAAAAGCAGCTAATCTCTCCTCTCTGCTCTCTATTGATCACACACTTAGACTCCACTTCACTGTCTAAACACTATCGATCCCTTGCTCTCTCGTTCTCTTTTTTTAACCTGCTACAGCTCACTCTCTCACTCACTTCTTCAAAACAGTAGACTGGGGTTCTCAGACAGTGCGGAGGTCTATGGTAGAGCTGGAAGATTCCCCTTCAGCAATGCCTAATGGTAGACTGGAACAGGAAATGAAATGCTACTGCAATGCAGTAGGCCTATGTAGTACAGATTGGTTTCTAATACTTTTGGGTGAAACTGGTTCATGAAAGGACGAGCAGAGAACTTCAACGAGAGGGAAAGAAACGTTGGCATGACATGAAATATTTTCTGTTTTACGGTTTTTCAAATATGACTGGAATTCTACACCATCTTTCCCGAGACGTAAAGCATTTTTTCCAAGGATGGAAAAGGGGTTTTTGAGAACAGCCAGATGTTGTAATTTGTTAGACTGGCGAGACCCCTACTGGTGAAACAGTGGTGATGGAGATGCATTTGTTTCAACAAGGAAGTCTCGTCCACAGCCGATGATCTTGTTCCTTTTGGAACATATTTGCTTACGACGAATCTACCTCATTGATTGGCCAGTGAATCCGTAGTTTTTTGTTGTGCATTTGTATTTATAATGAATCCGACCAAAGATCTGATACTTTACTACCAGTAAAATAACCCTAGTTCTCAAAACCTTGCTGGTTATTTCAGGCATGGGACAGAAATACACGAACTCGACACGGGTTTTATGTACATAGCAGTATGGTAGTAGTAGAAGTCACTCTTTGCCGCTTACAAAACGCGCATGTGAAAGAGTTGCGCAACTGAATCAGCTGTTGAGTAACAGATATGCAAATGATTGTTGTGTTCATTTCATAACAGTGAAATTAGCAGCATATGTTTAGGATTATCCGTCGAAGAACGCATCGGATGAACTGCATATTCTGAGCTGCAGGAGACTTTGTTAAAAGCTGATCTTGGAAACATGTCTTCAGCAGACAGCGGCGGAGAGACTCAGATCTTGGTCCGACAGATGCTGAAGGAGCTCTTGTCGGGTAGCGAGGATCCGCAGGGCTTCTTCGGTCTGTGCGTGTCCCTCATGGGACACCGAGACACCCGGACACGGTTCCTGTCCCTCATCCAGCCACTGTCCTCGACACACAGGGCCCTACACTCCAGCCTCACCTCTATCTATGTGGAATACTTCTCTGCGGTAGGACCAATGTGTGTGAAAGAGAAATAACATGACTGATAGTATTGTGTTGCTTTAGACATGGGCTGTTGGCGTCCAATACTGAACTTTTCTGTCTCTCATAACAGGATGAGAAGGCCATGTTAGAAGCTACTCGGTCTCTCTCCATGCTGGAGCACACAGACCGCCAGCAGAGGACTGTCAAACCTACCTCATCACAGCCTGGAGCTCAGGGTTATAGACATTCCCAGACCAAGCCAGGACCCCAGGGTCATACCAGGCCTACCTCAGTGTCCCTGCCTCTGGTGGGGAGTTATGCAAAGGTGGTAGTGGCAGGCAGCCATGCACATACTCAGGGCTCTCAGACAACCCCACACAATGTAGCACATTGTTCTGTCGACTCACTAGAGTCCAAGCACGAAAAACCCAAAGATGATGTCACGACAGAAGAGGGACACGCGGACCAATCGGAGAAGCCGAAGCACTCCAGGAACCGGCGGCGGCGGAAAGGGTGTGGTCAGCAGGTGGTGGGTTTATCCTGCAACCCTTCAGCTCCTCCCCCTGTGCTGCTCTGGTTCCGCAGGGATCTTCGTCTCTGTGACAACCCGGCTCTGATTGGCTCGCTGGAGGTGGGCGCACCTGTCATTCCTGTTTTCATCTGGAGCCCTGAGGAGGAGGAGGGGCCAGGGGTTACTGTTGCGATGGGAGGAGCCTGTAAGTACATCAGTCAGTTATCAACATTATAATTGTGTTTCCTTAGCCTCAGACTCTTACTGTATGTATGTTCTTTGTATCTCACCCCCTATTCAGCTAAATTCTGGCTCCACCAGGCGCTGGCTTGTCTCAGTTCCTCTCTGGAGAACATCGGCAGCCATCTTGTCTTCCGGGAGGAGGCAGGAGAGGGGTCTTCTCTGAAGGCACTCAGGGAGCTCATTAAGGAAACAGGGGCGAGGACGGTTGTGGCTAGCGCCCTGTACGAACCCTGGCTGAAGGAGCGAGACGAGGAGGTGGTGTCCAGTCTGTTGAAGGAGAAGGTGGAGTGTAGGATGTTCCATTCCTACTGTCTGAGGGAGCCCTACTCTGTCAGCACTCAGGGGGTGGGACTACGAGGTAGGTCAACACCACACACATGGGCCGACAGGGGAAGTGGAACTGGTGCTGCTGTCGTTAGTGCATGTTGCAATCGAAAGGTAAAGGGTCTCACGAGTTTGCCTACGATACTTGTTGCCCCTCTGATCTTTCCTGGTTCACTGCTGGCCCTCTAGGTATTGGTTCAGTGGCCCACTTCAGGAGCTGTTGTGAGCAGAGCCCGGGTCCTGGCCGGGGTGTTCCCCTGGACCCCCCCTCCTCGCTGCCCTCCCCCTCCCTCTGGCCTCAGAGCTGCCCCCTGGACAAGCTGGGGCTGGCACGCATGCCACGCAGGAAGGATGGCACTGTGGTCAGTAACCAGACCCCCCCCCCACACACACACACACACACTCATATATTAAAAAGGCATACACCCCATAACAGTGAGTAGATGGTGAGGACTGTGTTGCGTGTGTGTGTGTCCAGATTGACTGGGCAGCTAACATCCGTACCTCTTGGGACTTCAGTGAGGCGGGGGCCCAGGCACGACTAGAGGCCTTCTTGCATGACGGTGAGGTGCCCTTACACACGGGATCAGCACGCTCATTATCTGTGCTGTCACTCTGCTGTTGACCTGTGTTTACCTGTCAGTGTTGTGGATCCTAACAAGCCTGTATGTGTCGGTGTCTGTCTCAGGTGTGTACAGGCGGAAGGAATCCGGCCGGGCGGACGCCCCCAACACCAGCTATTTGTCTCCCTACATCCACTTTGGCCAGCTCAGCCCACGCTGGCTGCTGTGGGACGCCAAGGAAGCCCGTTGCAGATCCCCCAAGTTCCAACGCAAGCTGGCCTGGAGGGACCTGGCCTACTGGCAGCTTACCATATTCCCAGACCTGCCCTGGGAGTCCCTTAGACCTCCATACAAGGCAAGGACCACCCAGAATACACAAAAATGAATCCCAAGATGTTTCTTGAAACATTGAACTGAAAGTGAACTCATGTAACACTCCTTTAACTATAAAATCCCTGCAGTTGGTCAGTTGTGCACTTTGCAGTTGCAGTTGGCCATTCACAAACTTACTCCCTGGTTTCTGTCCTATCAGGCTCTGCGCAGGAGCAGTGAACGTGGCCACCTGAGGGCGTGGCAGCGAGGGAGGACAGGCTACCCTCTGGTGGATGCAGCCATGAGACAGTTGTGGGCGACCGGCTGGATGAACAACTACATGAGACACGTGGTGGCCTCGTTCCTCATAGCCTACCTCCACCTGCCCTGGCAAGAGGGCTACCGCTGGTTCCAGGTGAATTGTCTCCTCCTAGTGGTAATGTAGTGTCACTACAGGCCAATCACCATAAAGGGTATACATCAGTGGTCTTGAGGCCACTGGTATACATAGTGTCTAAACAGCTGTGTTTGTGCAGGACACCCTAGTGGATGCAGATGTTGCCATAGACGCCATGATGTGGCAGAACGGAGGCATGTGCGGACTGGACCACTGGAAATTGGTAATTCACCCTGTTTCCGCGGCGATGACGTGCGACCCTAGCGGACACTACGTGAGAAAGTGGTGTCCTGAGCTGGCAAAGCTGCCTGATGAGCTTATCCACAAACCCTGGGCGTGTCCAGCTTCCATGCTGCGCCGTGCGGGTAAGACAAGTCAACATGGAATCATAAAGTTATATTACATGCACATGGGGCCAAACACAATCAACTCTCATATTTGAGCTTGAGCCTGTAGATTACCTTTGACCTAGAAAACTCTCTTTTTGCTCCCTGAGCAGGTGTGGTGTTTGGTCAGTCTTACCCAGACCGTGTGGTAGAAGACCTGGAGGACAGGAGGAACCGCTCACTACAAGATGTGGCCCTTGTAAGGAAGCGCTTTGGCGAATACGTAGACCCCCAGTCAGGATGTGACCTCATCCCTCTGCCCCAGCGCCTACTCACCGATGCCCTAGGTGTTTCTGAGGATGGGGTCTTCAAACACGGGAAGCAGTTCCTAATGCCAGTCATCACACGAATGGAGTTCAAGCACCAATCAGATGATCCAGATTCCGGCGCCGCCTCAAACCCATAGAACGCTGTTTTAAAGGGATATGTTAGCCGCAAGCTGGACGAAACCATCGCTTCCCTCAACCAAAGTGATTTCATGGCCAGTGTGATGAACGAGGGAACAGAGAGGAGGGAGAGACTTGAGAGGAACCATCGGAAGATGGAGGGGCTCCCTCCCCCCTCAGTGGCCCGAGGAAGGGCTAGGCCGACCCCCGCAGACAAGGACAGGTCCTCCACTGTGCCAGGGGGGGTCAGCACTACACGCAGATGAGCCCTAAAGTCAGGAGTGAAAGCTCAGACCTGCTGGTTGAATCCAGAGATTCACCTGGAGTTTAGGGGTGTAGGTTCGTTTTCAAACGTGGTCAAAACATATTTATGACTCAGGATTCAGCTGTAACTGCAATTTCCCAACTGCAGGACAAAAAAGGATTATCTTATCTGAAATAAACTTTTCTTAGTAAAAAGTGTGTTGGGGGTGGGGCAGATTTGCTGTTTTTAAAAGCAGGTGGGACATGTAACTCTTGCTATAGGCCTTTACAATCTTATTTTCAGGTTTATAATAGGGCTGTATGTTGCTAACGGGAATCTTTGACCAGATTATCCTGCTACAAGGACAAGTTGATGCTCACATTATTTTGTACTGGGACTTAATAGTTTTGACTAGTTAATAGTCTTAAAATGTTTTTATTCAAACTGTCCTCCAGTGCTAGAACTACAGGAATTTCTCTTCTCAGGTCAAATTAAAGCTGCATTATGAATGATGACGTTTTTAATGGGAGAGTTTATTTTCATTATACTGGTCTCACATCCCTACTGTTGTGACAGTACATGCAGTACCAGCTCAGTTAGCAACAAGAACCAAAGTGCTTTCACAGTGTTTCCCCGCCCCCCATCCACACCCCCAGATGGGTCGGTCCAGACAGGTCATACTAAGAACTCTTGAGTTATAAGTCACACATCAGTGATACGGACACGGAATCACTCCTCTCCTAGGGTCGAGTGAGGGTCGCTAACATTCATAAAACTATCATTCAGCTGAGTCCATGACTAACAGCTCCGCTGGCATTGCAGTGTGAAGGCTCCGGCTTCGCTCTCTTATCCGGATGGGACACAGGAGGTGGCGGGGGAAGAGGGGCAGGAGCGTGCCGGCTAGCTCTCGATGGAGCGGATGTATCGCTCGTACGCTTTCTCATCCATCAGCGCGTCCAGCTCAGCTGGGTTGTCAATGGTCATCTTCATCAACCAGCCTATAATAATAATAATAATAGTTGGGATAAATCAGGGGTCATTACTAGAGATCCGATACTCAGGACAGAGAACCGTGAATTCCAAGACAGCGTGTTGTGTGCCACCTCACCGTCTTTATAACAGGACTTATTCACCAGGCCAGGCCGGTCTGCCAGCAGTGTGTTGACCTCAGTCACCTCTCCAGTCAATGGGGAGTACAGCTCACTGGCAGCTTTCACACTCTCCAGCGCACCAAACTCATCTATGCAGATCAGGTGGGTTAGGTCAGATGATAAGGGCAAGTTAATATAACATAAGTAAGAGAAGGGTATGACATGTTTTGTTTGATTTATTAGGGCTGTGGAATTAAGTAGATTAAAAAGATCAACGCAGGAAATGTATTCAACAGTCTGCCTGTGTTGTGGCTGCAGCTCCTAACCTTTGGCCAGCGGGATGCTAACATGCTATCGCTCCGTTTCATCATATCCACAAGAACATACCTGTCGATAGTCGGCTGGCAGTCGCAACAGATCGTTGTATGCATGTTCGTGGTGCAAACCGAGGGGGCAAAAACGGTGCCGAGCGGGTCAGTAAGGGAAGGGAAATTGGTTTCTAATACTGTTGGGTGAAACTGGTTCATGAAAGGACGAGCAGGGAACTTCAACGAGAGGGAAAGAAACGTTGGCATTACGTTAATTATTTTCTATTAACGGATTTTCAAATATGACTGGAATTCTACACCATCTTTCCTGAGACGTGAAGCCTTTTTTCCAAGGATGGAAAAAAGGGTTTTTGAGAACAGCCAGATGTTGTAATTTGTTAGACTGGCGAGACCCCTACTGGTGAAACAGTGGTGGTGGAGATGCATTTGTTTCAACAAGGAAGTCTCGTCCACAGCCGATGATCTTGTTACTATTGGAACATATTTGCTTACGACGAATCTACCTCATTGATTGGCCAGTGAATCCGTAGTTTTTTGTTGCGCATTTGTATTTACAATTAATCCGACCAAAGATCGGATACTTTACTACCAGAAAAATAACCCTAGTTCTCAAAACCTTGCTGGTTATTTCAGGCATGGGACAGAAATACGCGAACTCGACACGGGTTTTATGTACATAGCAGTATGGTAGTAGTAGAAGTCACTCTTTGCCGCTTACAAAACGCGCATGTGAAAGAGTTGCGCAACTGAATCAGCTGTTGAGTAACAGATATGCAAATGATTGTTGTGTTCATTTCATAACAGTGAAATTAGCAGCATATGATTAGGATTATCCGTCGAAGACCGCATCGGATGAACTGCATATTCTGAGCTGCAGGAGACTTTGTTAAAAGCTGATCTTGGAAACATGTCTTCAGCAGACAGCGGCGGAGAGACTCAGATCTTGGTCCGGCAGATGCTGAAGGAGCTCTTGTCGGGTAGCGAGGATCCGCAGGGCTTCTTCGGTCTGTGCGTGTCCCTCATGGGACACCGAGACACCCGGACCCGGTTCCTGTCCCTCATCCAGCCACTGTCCTCGACACACATGGCCCTACACTCCAGCCTCACCTCTATCTATGTGGAGTACTTCTCTGCGGTAGGACCAATGTGTGTGAAAGAGAAATAACATGACTGATAGTATTGTGTTGCTTTAGACATGGGCTGTTGGCGTCCAATACTGAACTTTTCTGTCTCTCATAACAGGATGAGAAGGCCATGTTAGAAGCTACTCGGTCTCTCTCCATGCTGGAGCACACAGACCGCCAGCAGAGGACTGTCAAACCTACCTCATCACAGCCTGGAGCTCAGGGTTATAGACATTCCCAGACCAAGCCAGGACCCCAGGGTCATACCAGGCCTACCTCAGTGTCCCTGCCTCTGGTGGGGAGTTATGCAAAGGTGGTAGTGGCAGGCAGCCATGCACATACTCAGGGCTCTCAGACAACCCCACACAATGTAGCACATTGTTCTGTCGACTCACTAGAGTCCAAGCACGAAAAACCCAAAGATGATGTCACGACAGAAGAGGGACACGCGGACCAATCGGAGAAGCCGAAGCACTCCAGGAACCGGCGGCGGCGGAAAGGGTGTGGTCAGCAGGTGGTGGGTTTAGCCTGCAACCCTTCAGCTCCTCCCCCTGTGCTGCTCTGGTTCCGCAGGGATCTTCGTCTCTGTGACAACCCGGCTCTGATTGGCTCGCTGGAGGTTGGCGCACCTGTCATTCCTGTTTTCATCTGGAGCCCTGAGGAGGAGGAGGGGCCAGGGGTTACTGTTGCGATGGGAGGAGCCTGTAAGTACATCAGTCAGTTATCAACATTATAATTGTGTTTCCTTAGCCTCAGACTCTTACTGTATGTATGTTCTTTGTATCTCACCCCCTATTCAGCTAAATTCTGGCTCCACCAGGCGCTGGCCTGTCTCAGTTCCTCTCTGGAGAACATTGGCAGCCATCTTGTCTTCCGGGAGGAGGCAGGAGAGGGGTCTTCTCTGAAGGCACTCAGGGAGCTCATTAAGGAAACAGGGGCGAGGACGGTTGTGGCCAGCGCCCTGTACGAACCCTGGCTGAAGGAGCGAGACGAGGAGGTGGTGTCCAGTCTGTTGAAGGAGAAGGTGGAGTGTAGGATGTTCCATTCCTACTGTCTGAGGGAGCCCTACTCTGTCAGCACTCAGGGGGTGGGACTACGAGGTAGGTCAACACCACACACATGGGCCGACCGGGGAAGTGGAACTGGTGCTGCTGTCGTTAGTGCATGTTGCAATTGAATGTTAAAGGGTCTCACGAGTTTGCCTACGATGCTTGTTGCCTCTCTGATCTTTCCTGGTTCACTGCTGACCCTCTAGGTATTGGTTCAGTGGCCCACTTCATGAGCTGTTGTGAGCAGAGCCCGGGTCCTGGCCGGGGTGTTCCCCTGGACCCCCCCTCCTCGCTGCCCTCCCCCTCCCTCTGGCCTCAGAGCTGCCCCCTGGACAAGCTGGGGCTGGCACGCATGCCACGCAGGAAGGATGGCACTGTGGTCAGTAACCAGCCTCCCCCCTCCCCCCATACACACACACACTCATATATTATAAAGGCATACACGGTATTACAGTGAGTAGATGGTGAGGACTGTGTTGCGTGTGTGTGTGTCCAGATTGACTGGGCAGCTAACATCTATACCTCTTGGGACTTCAGTGAGGCGGGGGCCCAGGCACGACTAGAGGCCTTCTTGCATGACGGTGAGGTGCCCTTACACACGGGATCAGCACGCTCATTATCTGTGCTGTCACTCTGCTGTTGACCTGTGTTTACCTTGTCAGTGTTGTGGATCCTAACAAGCCTGTATGTGTCGGTGTCTGTCCCAGGTGTGTACAGGTATGAGAAGGAGTCTGGCCGGGCGGACGCCCCCAACACCAGCTATTTGTCTCCCTACATCCACTTTGGTCAGCTCAGCCCACGCTGGCTGCTGTGGGACGCTAAGGAAGCCCGCTGCAGATCCCCCAAGTTCCAACGCAAGCTGGCCTGGAGGGACCTGGCCTACTGGCAGCTTACCATATTCCCAGACCTGCCCTGGGAGTCCCTTAGACCTCCATACAAGGCAAGGACCACCCAGAATACACAAAAATGAATCCCAAGATGTTTCTTGAAACATTGAACTGAAAGTGAACTCATGTAACACTCCTTTAACTCTATAAAATCCCTGCAGTTGGTCAGTTCTGCACTTGGCCTGTCACAAACGTACTTCCTGGTTTCTGTCCAATCAGGCTCTGCGCTGGAGCAATGAACGTGGCCACCTGAGGGCGTGGCAGCGAGGGAGGACAGGCTACCCTCTGGTGGATGCAGCCATGAGACAGTTGTGGGCGACCGGCTGGATGAACAACTACATGAGACACGTGGTGGCCTCGTTCCTCATAGCCTACCTCCACCTGCCCTGGCAAGAGGGCTACCGCTGGTTCCAGGTGAATTGTCTCCTCCTAGTGGTAATGTAGTGTCACTACAGGCCAATCACCATAAAGGGTATACATCAGTGGTCTTGAGGCCACTGATATACATAGTGTCTAAACAGCTGTGTTTGTGCAGGACACACTAGTGGATGCAGATGTTGCCATAGACGCCATGATGTGGCAAAATGGAGGCATGTGCGGACTGGACCACTGGAATTTCGTCATGCACCCTGTTTCCGCGGCGATGACCTGCGACCCCAGCGGACACTACGTGAGAAAGTGGTGTCCTGAGCTGGCAAAGCTGCCTGATGAGCTTATCCACAAACCCTGGGCGTGTCCAGCTTCCATGCTGCGTCGTGCGGGTAAGACGAGTCAACATACAATCATAATGTTACAGTACATGGGAGTCAGATGGCTCAACAGGTACATCACATAGCCACAGCCGGGGTTCGATCTCACAACCATGGGCCTCATGATCGGTAGGTTGTGAGATTGAACCCCGGCTGTGGCTGTGATGTTGTGTTCTTGGGCAAAGCACTTCACCCTACTTGCTTCTGGGAGATTGTCCCTGTACTTACTGTAAGTCGCTTTGGATGAAAGCATCTGCTAAATGAGTAAATGTAAATTACATGCACATGGGGCCAAATGCAATCAAATCTCATATTTGAGCTTGTAGCCTGTAGATTACCTTTGACCTAGAAAACTCTTTTTGCTCCCTGAGCAGGTGTGGTGTTTGGTCAGTCTTACCCAGACCGTGTGGTAGAAGACCTGGAGGACAGGAGGAACCGCTCACTACAAGATGTGGCCCTTGTAAGGAAGCGCTTTGGCGAATACGTAGACCCCCAGTCAGGATGTGACCTCATCCCTCTGCCCCAGCGCCTACTCACCGATGCCCTAGGTGTTTCTGAGGATGGGGTCTTCAACCACGGGAAACAGTTCCTAATGCCAGTCATCACACGAATGGAGTTCAAGCACCAATCAGATGATCCAGATTCCGACGCTGCCTCAAACCCATACAACGCTGTTCTAAAGGGATATGTGAGCCGCAAGCGGGATGAAACCATCGCTTCCCTCAACCAAAGAGATTTCATGGCCAGTGTGATGAACGAGGGAACAGAGAGGAGGGAGAGGCTTGAGAGGAACCATCGGAAGATGGAGGGGCTCCCTCCCCCCTCAGTGGCCCGAGGAAGGGCTAGGCCGACCCCCACAGACAAGGACAGGTCCTCCACTGCGCCAGGGGGGGTCAGCACTACACGCAGATGAGCCCTAAAGTCAGGAGTGAAAGCTCAGACCTGCAGGTTGAATCCAGAGATTCACCTGGAGTTTAGGGGTGTAGGTTCGTTTTCAAACGTGGTCAAAACATATTTATGACTCAGGATTCAGTTGATAACTGCAATTTCCCAACTGCAGGACAAATTTTTTTTTATCTCATCTTAAATAAACTTTTCTTAGTAAAAAGTGTGTTGGGGGTGGGGCAGATTTGCTGTTTTTAAAAGCAGGTGGGACATGTAACTCCTGCTATTGGCCTTTACAATCTTATTTTCAGGTTTATAATAGGGCTGTATGTTGATAACGGGAAGTGCTTGAAAATCTATGACCAGATTATCCTGCTACAAGGACAAGTTGCTGCTCACATTATTTTGTACTGGGACTTAATAGTTTTGACTAGTTAATAGTCTAAAAATGTTTTTATTCAAACTGTCCTCCAGTGCTAGAACTACAGGAATGTATCTTTTCAGGTCAAATTAAAGCTGCATTATGAATTTTTAATGGGAGAGTTTATTTTCATTATACTGGTCTCACATCCCTACTGTTGTGACAGTACATGCAGTACCAGCTCAGTTAGCAACAAGAACCAAAGTGCTTTCACAGTGTTTCCCCCCCCTCCAACCCCTCAGATGGGTCGGTCCAGAGAGGTCATACTAAGAACTCTTGAGTTATAAGTCACACATCAGTGATACGGAATCACTCCTCTCCTAGGGCAACATCTGGACCCGTTCATGCAGTCATTGGCATCCCTGTATCAACTGTAGAGTGAGAGTCGCTAACATTCATAAAACTATCATTCAGCTGAGTCCATGACTAAGAGCTCCGCTGGCATTGCCGTGTGAAGGCTCCGGCTTCGCTCTCTTGTCCGGATGTGACACAGGAGGTGGCGGGGCAGGAGAGGACCGGGCTAGTCCTCGATGGAGCGGATGTATCGCTCGTACGCTTTCTCATCCATCAGCGCGTCCAGCTCAGCTGGGTTGTCAATGGTCATCTTCATCAACCAGCCTATAATAATAATAATAATAATAATAATAATAATAATAATAATAGGGATAAATCAGGTCATTACTAGAGATCCGATACTCAGGACAGAGAACCGTGAATTCCAAGACAGCGTGTTGTGTGCCACCTCACCGTCTTTATAACAGGACTTATTCACCAGGCCAGGCCGGTCTGCCAGCAGTGTGTTGACCTCAGTCACCTCTCCAGTCAATGGGGAGTACAGCTCACTGGCAGCTTTCACACTCTCCAGCGCACCAAACTCATCTATGCAGATCAGGTGGGTTAGGTCGGATGCAAATGGATAGTTAATATAACATAAGTAAGAGAATGGTATGACATGTTTTGTTTGACTTATTGTTCTTACCTTGCTGGTTGAGTTTAGTGCCCACCTCCGGCAGACCACAGTAGACTACATCTCCCAGAGCCTCCTGCGTTGCAAATAACGGGAGTCAAGGCTTGGTATGTCATCAGCAGAAGTGCATAAGTAAAGTGAAATGTAGACAGTCTATGTCAAATGTAATCAGAGAAAACCCGAATGGACTTGTTACCTGTGCAAAATTGCTAATCCCGACTGTACCCACTCCATCGTCCACTTTAATCCATTCGTGCTTGTCTGTGAATTTTAATGCTGTGGAATTAAGTAGATTAAAAAGATCAACGCAGGAAATGTATTCGACAGTCTGCCCGTGTTGTGGCTTCTAGAGTTGCAGCTCATAACCTTTAGCCAGCGGGATGCTAACATGCTATCGCCCAGTTTGATCACATTCACAAGAACATACCTGTCGATAGTCGGCTGGCAGTTGAAACAGATCGTTGTATGCATGTTCGTGGTGCCAATCGAGAGGGCAAAAACGGTGCCGAGCGGGTGAGTAAGGGAAGGGCAGAGTTGAAGTTGGATGACAGACACCGCAGCAGCACACACGCAGTCATGTTCGCCGCCTCCTTATGATGTCAGGCTGCTGATTATCTATGGTCGCAGACTTCAAGCGTCATCTTGGGGATTTCGGGGTTTCAACCATCAACCAAGGATGTATTAAGAAGAATATTAAATATTAATCATATACATACTAATTAAATATATTAATTAAATATTACATATTAATATTATACATTCATGGTTTCACCTTTCTGGGTGTAGACAAACGTGACGCCTATTTGTATATATATTTTTTAAATGTCAAAGTAGATTTAATACTTGAATGACTATCTCGAATCTCGAGTTTTAGATGTTTCCCTGCTCCAGCACACCTGATTCTAATAAATGGTCATTAAAAGGCTTCCACAGAGCTTGATAACAACCACGTCATCAGAATCAGGTGTGCTGGAGCAGGGAAACATCTAAAACTGTCAGGACAGTGGCCCTCGAGGACCGGAATTGCCCACCCCTGGGGGGTATTGCACAAAACTAGGATAAGGGATTAAGCCGGGCTATGTTGGTTATCCTGGCTGAATTTAGCCTCAAGTCGGTTGCACGAAAGCCGATAAAACTTAGCCTGGCCAAGTTACCATGGTGATTTATTCTCCGCAGCTAGCCTGCTCCGGACCAGGCTAACAGCCAGGCTAAGATTAATCCTAGTGATTCACCTGCATTTCCACAGTCAATCCTGTGAGAAATTCACGTGTTTTACAGCATGTCCATGATCTTTTTAAATATGTTGCATCATTTTAATTATAATGCATTTAACATTTACACATATTTAGTATATTGTCATTTCTCATTTCAATTAAATCTACAACAGTCTTTTAATATTGATTTAAGTGGTATTATTATTACTCTGGCCAAGTGTTATATTGATATGCTGATGAAGACTGCTTGTCAAACTGCCGTCGAGGTTTCATAAATATGTTTTATTGCATTACAGTGAACCATCGCTATATCACGGTTCAGTACTGTGAACCCTCGCGATATCATGGTTCAGTACAGTGAATCCTCGCGATTTCACGGTTCACTTCACGGATTTGCCACGTGCATTGTGTTCTGCATTCTGATTGGATAAACAGTCTCTCCGCGTCTTCTCTACCTGTGCATCAATAAAGTTGCGGTTTACTGTAATATTTACTGTGTCTGTACACCTACGTAACATTCGCAGAAAAAGTTAAACTTATGGACATGCTTAATTGTAGCCCAATTATGACAGCTCCAGAGGATTGTACACTTTTTGAATACTAACGCATTAATCCGGTCCGCTATTGTCTGCCAGGCTTATTCTCTTTCTTTTATTATGGCTTGAGTATTGTCCTTTTTTAATTAATATCCTTATCCTCCTCATAAAACTCCATCAGGAGCTGTTGTTCTGCGGCCGTGAAATATGTTGCGCGACTCTTGTCCATGTTCTGATCGGTGATTCTGTGAGCGATCGCGAGGTCTATTTAAGAATGCCGTGAACACGCATTAATCCTGACTACCTACATCTGGCTTGACATAGCCGCGCCTTTTCATCCTGGTTTGGCAAACGTGCAACCAATTAAGCCAGGATACGACGGCCAGACTAGGTCAAGCCGCGCTTGCTCAGTTATTCTGGCTTTCTTTATTCTACTTTCGTGCAATACCCCCTTACGCAACATATTTCACGGCCGCAGAACAACAGCTCCTGATGGAGTTTTATGAGGAGAAGGATATTAATTAAAAAGGACAATACTCAAGCCATAATAAAAGAAAGAGAATAAACCTGGCAGACAATAGCGGGCCGGATTAATGCGTTAGTATTCAAAAAGTGTACAATCCTCTGGAGCTGTCATAATTGGGCTACAATTAACCCTCCTGTTGTGTTCGTTTGTTGTCACTACTTTTGTGTTCCCGGTCAAAAGTGACCGGCTCATTATAGCTGATTATAATTCCATAATAATACATATATTATCAACTAATGTTGTGTTAGATGTTTTAAGCAACTTAAGTTCTTGTTAATATTACAAGTTTTTAACTTCTGTTTGCCCTTTATGGTCTCTAGGCCTCATTGACCTAAGCACATGCAACTCGTTTTTGAGTGAAAACAGCAAAATTATGGATTATTTTGAATATAACAAGTATCCAGATGACAAATATTGTTCTATTTATGATAGACTACTTTGTATAAAGATCTTACAAGGACATGATTATCATTTTAATGGACTCTGAACAGTTCCAAGCAGGATTTGATGTCATCAACCCAGGAGATGGCCTATCTCATGGGTGTCCAATCCTGGTCCTCGAGGGCCGTTGACCTGAAGGTTTTAGATATTTCCTTGCTACAGCACACCTGATTCAAAAGAAAGGTCATTATCCAGGCTTCCACATAGCTTGATAACAACCAATTTATTAGAATCAGGTGTGTTGGAGCCAGAAATATTCATCTTGTTTTGGGACGGTGAGGCTGTTAGCAAAGCCGAGCTCGGTGACTTTAGAAGACGCACATGCGTCACGGCAATAACTGTACGATAGAATGAGTTCAGCAGATGGATGTATAGGTTAGTATAGCAGACAGAAGACTGGGAGACTGTGGGGAACAGTTCCAAGCAGGATTTGATGTCATCAACCCGGGAGATGGCCTAACTCATGGGTGTCCAATCCTGGTCCTCAAGGGCCACTATCCTGAAGGTTTTAGATGTTTCCCTGCTCCAGCACACCTGATTCAAATGAAAGGTTATTATCTAGGCTTCCACATAGCTTGATAACAGTTCATTCATTATAATCAGGTGCTGGAGCAGGGAAACATCGAAAACCTTCAGGACAGTGGCCTTCGAGGACCAGGATTGGACACCCATGGCCTATCTGGTTGGCCCTGGGGTCATCCGGATGACATTTTCTGTCGACAGTCGACCTCTCCTCTCAGGTGGTGATGAACCCCAGGACAAACTCCCATTTTGAAACTCCCCACTGACACTCATCAGTGCCAGGGTCAAAGATGTGATCAATAGCCTCACATTTAGAATACCGTTTGGTCATCGTGCTGCCGTTGCATGAATTATTAGCAAATCTAACAGGTTTGGCTCCCATGGGTGAAAGATTGTATTTGGGCATGGTTCCCATGGGTGAAAGATTCTATCTGGGTGTGGTTCCCATGGGTGAAAGATTCAATTTAGGCAAGGGTCTCGTGGGGGTAGCAATGGAAGCCAAAAAGGGGAGTAATGTGTATGTATGTAGTATGTTTGTGCATTTTGGGGGCTGGGAGTGTAAGTGTGTTCATCAGGGGGGTATTGCACGAAAGTAGAATAAAGAAAGCCAGAATAACTGAGCAAGCGCGGCTTGACCTAGTCTGGCCGTCGTATCCTGGCTTAATTGGTTGCACGTTTGCCAAGCCAGGATGAAAAGGCGCGGCTATGTCAAGCCAGATGTAGGTAGTCAGGATTAATGCGTGTTCACGGCATTCTTAAATAGACCTCGCGATCGCTCACAGAATCACCGATCAGAACATGGAAAAGAGTTACGCAACATATTTCACGGCCGCAGAACAACAGCTCCTGATGGAGTTTTATGAGGAGGAGAAGGATATTAATTAAAAAGGACAATACTCAAGCCATAATAAAAGAAAGAGAATAAACCTGGCAGACAATAGCGGACCGGATTAATGCGTTAGTATTAAAAAAGTGTACAATCCTCTGGAGCTGTCATAATTGGGCTACAATTAAGCATGTCCATAAGTTTAACTTTTTCTGCGAATGTTACGTAGGTGTACAGCCACAGTAAATATTACAGTAAACCGCAACTTTATTGATGCACAGGTAGAGAAGACGCGGAGAGACTGTTTATCCAATCAGAATGCAGAACACAATGCACGTGGCAAATCCGTGAAGTGAACCGTGATATCGCGAGGATTCACTGTACTGAACCATGATATCGCGAGGGTTCATAGTACTGAACCGTGATATAGCGATGGTTTACTGTAATGCAATAAAACATATTTATGAAACCTCGACGGCAGTTTGACAAGCAGTCTTCATCAGCATATCAATATAACACTTGGCCAGAGTAATAATAATACCACTTAAATCAATATTAAAAGACTGTTGTAGATATAATTGAAATGAGAAATGACAATATACTAAATATGTGTAAATGTTAAATGCATTATAATTAAAATGATGCAACATATTTAAAAAGATCATGGACATGCTGTAAAACACGTGAATTCCTCACAGGATTGACTGTGGAAATGCAGGTGAATCACTAGGATTAATCTTAGCCTGGCTGTTAGCCTGGTCCGGAGCAGGCTAGCTGCGGAGAATAAATCACCATGGTAACTTGGCCAGGCTAAGTTTTATCGGCTTTCGTGCAACCGACTTGAGGCTAAATTCAGCCAGGATAACCAACATAGCCCGGCTTAATCCCTTACCCTAGTTTTGTGCAATACCCCCCTGGTTTAATGTGACCAAAACGAAACACACTCACGTCACTGGGTTGTAAACATTATTTAGATGTGAGCCCGATTTTTATTGCCCCGTCCCATTAAAGTCAAGCACCAAACCTTCTTATCAAGTCAAGGTCTTGAGTCCAATCAGTTGTTGGGCCAGCTAAATCAGGCTTGTGTCTGATTTACAGTCTGTGGGAGGATGATTAAGAAGGTCTTCTTCCCTTAGAGTGTAAATGGACAGATTGTGTGTATTTGTGAGTTACTTGAACTATCAAACTATAATTACCATGTATGATAGAATACAAAGATGTTTATAAACATGTTAAAATTATATTTATTTTAAGTGGTTGTGTTTTAAAGAGTAACACAAAAGAAAGAAACAAATCTGCAAAGACACTGTTCAACCATATTTAAGAGTTGGGTTCATCATAAAATCAAAAATAACATTTTAGTTAGCATTTTTGAATAAATGTAACTGTTGTCAAACTTCTTGAGCTCAAATAGCACCTTAAGCTTAGAGCAAGACACCAAACTTTAGCATCAGTGGGAGGGGGGGAAAAAAACTGTTGGATTTAATTCATATATGATTTTTCATCGTGTTGGAGGAGCTTCTGCTGGTTCTGACAAGGACAGAAGGTTGCTGGGAAGTCCCAAGAGAGGCGGCTCCCATGTACCAGGTCTGGTATCCACAGATCATGTCAAAGTAAAGGCTTCCTTTCAGCAACCACTTACAAATTAAGTTATTTTTTTATTTTTTATTCAAAACAATAAAATTATATATAAAGAAATTATCACTCTCACACTGGGGAGTTCTAGTATTGCTCAGAAAAAGGGGTTAGCTATGGAAATGGCATATTTGAAAAATGAAATAAAAAAGGAGTGAAAAGCAAACTGGGTGTTTTCACACGCTATCATTCCCCTCTGGGGCTTCTCTAAGCTTGAAAACAAACTGAGGTGTGGAGTGACGCATGTCATCCGCTTCCCTACGAGGGCCGAAAACTACAAACATAAATAACAACATCAACAAAAAAAAGCACAGCAATTTGGCTTTTACAATACACAGCTTCAAGAGTCCATCCAGTGTCCACTTTTCCATCCTTGATACTGAAGATGAAAACATCCAAAAAGACCAAAAACGATGACAACAGCAACAGCAACAACAACAACAACAACAACATCGACAAGCATGACTGACATCTCTTTCATGGCGTGGAAGAAAGGAGGAGGGGAACAGGGGCGGTGAACTCCGTGTGAGTTATTGTTGTCCCTCCTTTAGATGTCCTCAGAAGCCTGGTAGCCCCGGGGTGTAACATGTCTGTTTAAAAGTCGCACCCCAGTGTCTGTTGTGTTGGGTGAGTACTGGTGGTGGTGACAGCCAGAGGGCACTTTAGTCTGTAACGTCTCCTCTCTGCAGATAGGAACAGCAGGGTTTGGGAAAACCAGGAAGTCCACCTCAGACTACGGTGAGGTCAAATGTGCCACAGTCAACGCACTCATGCACAATATCTGTTGTGCACATTCACACGCACACTCCCAAACCCAGACACCCCCCCACACCCCCCCCCACCCCGTTTGGGCTTTAGGTGGTTCGCTCCTCCCCATCTGCCTCCTGCTTGGTCCTCCTCAGGTTGCTCTTCATCTTCACAAACTCGGGGGTGTTTTCTTGCTCCTCCTCGTCTTTCTGTTGCTCCAACTCCAGCTAAGGAAACATCAAAAGGCACACATCCAGTTAATGGAATCCCATGTATGAACATGTTTGATACAGCTATCAAATCATAACTCCTTTGTAGAGCAGTGATGAAGTACAGGTTATGAATCCCTGGCTTCCTGAAAGAGTGCTGAGTGTGCTGATGTAGGTCAACTTTCATCTTTACGAGCTTTTTATGCTCTAATCTCTTCATGAACGACTTCCAAGATATCTTATCTACTGTGTAATTGAACCATTTGGTGTGAGCGACAGATAGGATTTCAGGCGAACCTGCTCTAGCTTCTGTTGTCTCTTCATCAGCTCTATCTCCAGGTCGCTCCTCTTCTTGTGAGCCTCCTGTTCCTCCTTCTGGGCCTTGAGTACCTGCTCCCTCTTCCTCTTTTCCAGAACCTTCTGTAGTTCCGGCTTGTTTTGGGGAGCCAGGCCTCTGTGGAAGAGGGAACATAACAAAATCAGATATTTACATGCTTCCTCAATAGCCAATACCAATAGCACGACCACATCGATCTGCTTACTGACAGACATGCAGTTCCTATTAAAACATCTTTCATTTTAGGGAGGATTACATAATGCAGACATGGGGCCCATCCCGGATTAGCCTACATCCTGTAATCTGTGTATGGATGAATGCAAAAACAGGAGTTGAGACTGAAGATCGTACTTCCGCTTTAAAAGATTGATTAATATCCATCCATCCATCCATCAACAATATGGCATCTACTAGAATGGGGATGTGAGAAAATAACAACATTGACCTTTATTTTGCGACTGTGAGTTTCATAATAAAACCATCAATGAAGACATAAATAGATTCATGAATGCATTCAAAAACTTATTTCAGAGTGGAAAAAGCCGATAAAAGCCTGTAAACCAAATGTAATTATGTAATTCAGAAATCCTTACATTGCTCCGCATGTAGAAATACATGCATGTATAAACACACGCATGTAGAAACACACGCATATAGAAACAGACTAAGAGAAAGAGCTAGGGCAAAAACTAAAAAGAGCTCAAGAAAGATTAATAAAGAAGAAGAAAAAGAAACAAGGAGAGAGGGAGTAAGAGAACAGACAGGAGAGTGGGGGTTAAAAACAAAACAAAAAACATTTAGTTTCAAAGGGTTCATTTATCTTCTGCACTGTGGGATACTACATGGACATCCAGAGACAGGATAAAGTCCAGAGGCTACCTTTGACACTTTGAAAAGCCTGATATTTAGCTCTCATTATGTGTGACCTCTTGTACAGACAATTAGTGCAGGGGAGGGCAGGCAAGGGGTAGAGTAACTGCACAAAAAGAGGGCAGGTTGTTTAAATCCCACTGCTGTGGGAGGCAGAAGGTGAAGGTCATCTGGTAGAATAACAAGACAGGCTAGAGCAATATTTTATGTAATCAGTCCCGCTCTCCCCCCACACACACACACACCCTCCAGCTTCCAGCAAACTAGTTAGTTATCTAATAACTGCAGAGTATTATTGTGTGTGTGGATACTACAGCCTGACCTCAGCCTGTTGTGGCCCCTCATTCCATGTGTGTGTTTGCTGTACAACAGCCCAGGTACAGTTGCTATGGGAGGAATAGACCCCCAGTCAGAGATGTTGTAATCCTGCTTATATAACGCTCCTATTTCTTTCCCTCGCCAACTCCTCCCTCCCCCTCTCTCTCATCACCATGACTAATCCACCCAAACATCCTCCGCTCCCCTCCCTTCACCAGAACCCAGTCCAAACATCTCTCTCTTCTCTTCATGCAAATATGTGTATCATAGACCAGCAGTGACGCATTTGTTGTACTACGCTGTCAGAAAACGAGCTTGTACACAATCACACACGATTGTTCTTCCCACGGTTTTTCTCTATGGCTTTAAAACACACACTTTTCTCTTCACCTGTGTTCATTTTCTCTGTTTTTCCAGTACTTTATTATCTAGAACCCTGTTCCCATTATGCACATCCCTGTGCCTGCTAAAAGACAGTGGCTCCTATGATGTAACAGCTGTCAACAGTGTGCGTGTGTTACTGTTTATATATAGCTTAGAAAAAGGGCTTAGGGCCTCTGTGCATTTGTTGAAAGAAAAAAAAAAAAAGCCAGATCGCCAATGACACAGATACGTGGACACAGATCAATCTTAGATAGAATCTCAGTGTTATGTTATTATTAAATTAATTCTGTGACTCGTGAGAGCTCTTGCTTCACCTATAAGCGGTACTGTGAGTGCCCATGTCCTCGGAAAAGCCTTTTTCCTGAAGCAAAGTTTGGCGATAGCTCCCTGACAATATAATGCACTAACAGGATAATGGATCCTTTAAAAGTTTTATGCATTCGGCATTACATAACCCTGCTGATGCGTCCAGTTTTCTGGGTTCTCTGTGAGGTCACCCACCAAGACGCAGTCCAGAAGAAGAACATTCTCAAAAGAACAAGTCACAACGCTCATCGTAACATTTAGAAAAGCACCTGATTATGTGATTGAACCTAATTCGTTTTAAAAGTATAACAAAGTTAGCCCATGTCCAAGTTCTAAATGGTCTTCCCATGCACAGTAGGGGAGGGGAGAATGGACAGATTGAACGGCTTGACACACACCTCACTCTTTATGTTTGTATTGATATATAGTTTGTTATATTATAAACACAAACAAGGTGACTGTAGGTCACCTTACGGTAGAAAAATATTGGGGGAATTAGAGTGTTTATTATATTGCGTTATGTATTACTATTTAGCTGGGAACACATCCATGAAATGTCAGTGGCTAGCCAATTTCCTATAAAAAACTAGGATTCACTTGGGATAGTGAATCTACTATAAATATGTGAGTATTTTCCTTAAATCAAGCTAGCCCTGGAGGGAGAGAGAAAGAGAGATAGAGTGGATTGATGGTGGGGGGTGAGTAGAAAGAGCAGGTTGAGGCGCCCACCTCTTCTGGTTCATGAGCAGCTCCCGGTGCAGGTCCTGGTGGTTCCTGGAGCTCTTGACTGGGTTGAGCAACTTCTTGGGCTTGATGAGCTCATCACAGTCTCCCTCCAGGTAGTCTGGCTCGGCCATGACACTCCTGCCCCGGGACAGACACAGACAAGGCTCCACAGAGGGATCTGGGGACGGAACAGGATGGTTAACATCATCGTCCCACCGGCTTTAGTCACCAGGCAGATGTACTGACTGGGAGAACGTTGGCTTCTCTCCAGTGTTTTCATGGCCAGCACATTTGGGTGAGTCAGACCTGCTGGAATTACATAATTGTTCCACGATGAGAAAGAACATTTCATTCTCCTGTCAGGAGTCACGAAGCATCACTGAAGTCACCACAGCAGACTGAGTTGTGGGATTGATCATAGATGAGAATGTGTACTTTCAAAAAATATTACATTTATAAGAATTATAATAGAATAGGGCTAGAATATTATATCTGAAGAGCTGCACATTTTTAGACTGGGCAGAGAGCTTATTATTCCACTTTATTACATTCTGTGATAGAGGAATATTTATCCCATAAGACAACAAAGCCTGGAAGGAAAGAGGACTTAGTCAACACAGATGACTCAATATGATTCGGTGTATTTACTTGTCTTGTCACAAATGTTCCGAGCAGGACAACAACCAGCTAACAAGACAAGTTCAACTTAACAAGTTATCACAAATGAGAATAATATTGCACACTATTTACTTCGAATTTTCCGATGCATGAATCATATTGGAGCAGACTCAATTGAGAACCAGACAAGCTATAAACAAGACAGTTTTCTCAGCCATGCAGCAGTTATTTCACTTTGTTGTTCATGCAAGGATAGACTTCAAATCAAATATTTGATCAACTTTATAATGTAACTTATAGTAACATACTTGATGTACTTGATGCCGTTGTTAAATTAAACTAACACTTCCCAACTCACCCTGCAGATGAGGAAATACTGGATACCCAAACATCAATGCCATTTCTTCTGTTGGTTTTATTAGTTCGTCTAAGAAATGCAACTATTATATTTCTAACTATTATATACAGCAAATTGAGGAAAACAAGGACGACAACGACCCCGTTGTGTGTACAACTGTCTTTATCTTTCAGTCCAGTGGCTGGTCCTGGCAAGCTTTGATGAGTGTTATTACCTAACAGCCGACTTTTGCTGTTTCTCTCTCTCTCTTATCCCCTCCCACTCCCTCTCTCTTACCCCCTCCCACTCCCTCCCTCTCTCTTACCCCCTCCCTCCCTCTCTCTTACCCCCTCCCACTCCCTCCCTCTCTCTTACCCCCTCCCACTCCCTCCCTCTCTCTTACCCCCTCCCACTCCCCCCCCCTCTCTTACCCCCTCCCACTCCCTCTCTCTCTTACCCCCTCCCACTCCCTCCCTCTCTCTTACCCCCTCCCACTCCCTCCCTCTCTTACCCCCTCCCATTCTCTCTCTCTCTCTCTCTCTCTCTCTCTCTCTCTCTCTCTCTCTCTCTCTCTCTCTCACAC